>JAEANM010008878.1:0-16705 GCA_017656035.1 Myanophis thanlyinensis
GGCAACGCCGGCTCTTCTCCCGCCACCCAGGTGCTGCTGATGGTGAAAAGCAGCTCCGGCAAGATGAGCATGCGCTCCATCGCGGGATTTAGTTGGCAAAGTGGAGCGCATGCTCGACTTGCTGGAGCCGCTTTTCACATCATCATCAGCTGGGCGGCGGGAGAAGAGCCGGCGTTGCCGCTGCGGAGCCGCACTCACCTGCTGCCGCCGCCCTGTTCCTGTCCGCCACCCTCTTACCTTCTTCTCCAGGGCTGCTGTGTTCGGCATCCCACACCTGCAAAGACATGCGGGTGTCAGCGGCCTGTCCCGCTTCGCCAGGCGGCTCCCTGTGGCCCTCCCCGGATGGCTCGGCAGCCTCTTCAACGGGAGAGGGGCCTGGCAGGCGCAGAAGGGCGTGGAGCATCCCTGTGCTCTGGACTAGCCCTGCGGCTGAGGTGCGCGGGGGCAGCAGCCGCTCATGGTCATCATCCTGAGCCCATCCTCAGCCCCAGCCTCGTGTAGGTTGCTTACGACGCGCCGATCACTGAGGCAGCAGCGCCCCTAGAGCGACCCTCCAGCGAAGCCACGGGAGCCATGCTTCTTGAGGGTGCCGCGCTCTCGGGTATGCTGCCGCTATCAGTGAGGGCAGAACTAGTTCCGTGGGCTGGATTAAAAAGCCCAACGGGCCGGGTGTGTCCCACAGGCCGTAGTTTGCCCATGTCTGCACTAGAACAATGTGCAAAATTATGCCATTTGGAAACAACTTATATGAAATTGTTTCTTCCCATACTTTTTGTACCAATCTGTTATGTCTGCTTACAGAAAACGTATTACCCAGAGCTTTGATAAAGCAAGATATACAGGAAATAAAAAAGAGAGTAATCCTTTATCTGCTGCAATGATAATTTTTAACTGCTGCCTAAAACAGATTTTAATAGATTGTTCTAAATATATTGCTGCTACACAAACAGAATCAACATGCCCTTTTAATATGCTAAAGATAGGGCCATCTGGATTCACCACAAACTGTAGGCTGAACATGGCAGTATTCTTCATCACAACAGCTGTCCTCTGCCCCATTACATCTCCGAAAAAGTGCATTTGGGAATGTATTTTCATTCTACTTCATTAACATATCTATGCTGTCAAAAAGCTGTAAACAGCAACAGAAGGCATATTCTTTGCACAATCATAGTTAGTCCCCCTGATTTATACAACCATTGGTTAAGGCACATCATGTCCTATTTTGATGATTTATCCCTTGTAATATGCCCTTAACAAAGATGACAAAGGCAACCAAAATTTTGCCTGGATTTTAATAATAGAACTTTCCTCAATTGTATATTCTATGCAATAAGTGATTTAGGAGAAAGAGATCTCAATGGAAATTTCAGATTTAAGGAAAAAAGTCATAAATATACTGTTTATTTTGCAAAAAAAAGTGTTTACAAGATCATCCCAATATTAAAAAAAACAAAACTAAAATAAGCCTTTACATACCACCAAATGCATGCGTGTACTCCATTATATGGTAGCAATAGAGGTAGTCCTTAGGTTACAACAGCATTTGAAACTAGAATTGCCTTTGGTAGGCAATGAAGTCATAAAACATGACATGAGACCGTATAGCTTAACAGTGGCAATCCCAACTATCTCAGTTGCTCTCATAAATCTAGGATGCACAAGTCATTTAGCAGGAAGGGACAGATTACTCAGCTAAGGACTGAAAGGAGGTATGTATAAGTGCTGTGGAAGGGCCAGCAGACACCTTAGGTGGGTAGATCGGTGGAGTCTGCAGGCTGGCATAGAAACGGAAAAGTGAAAAGGGCATAGTGGTCTATCAGTCTGCCCTTTGAGTTTGTTTTTTTGTTTCCTTTTTATCATTTTTAATGATTACTCTATTTTATTTACTTTTATCTTTTAATTTTTGTCAGATGACGAATATGTGTTTATCCCAAGCATGTGTAAACTCAGTTTAAACTTCAAGCATGCTCTATGGCAGAGGTGTCAAACTCAAGGCCCGCAGGCAGGATCCAGCTCACGGGGTATTTAAATCTGGCCCGCGGGGAGGGTCTGGAAATAGCAAAGGATCAGCCCACAATGCCTCTGGGAGCCAAACAGCCATACAGAAGGCTTTTGCTTCCAATTCTTAAACTTCTATAAAAGTGTTCAGTGTGAAATTATTTTAAAAGATGCACTACACAAATATCTATGAAGTGACATAAAATTACTGCAGAATTCCAAGATATTTGATACCTTTTCCCACTTTTTCGTCAACAAGCTTACTAGCTCTGAAATATATGTTTATCAATATTTATTTATTTGATTTGTTTATTAACTGTGGAAAGCAATTACTATCCAATTATTCCATGGTAACATGATACATAGTAATGCAGAAGTATCAAATTCTCAAACACTTTTTAAATAGGGTATGCAAATATTTTATGAAGGATTGGATTTAGATCTGTTACATGCAAAAATACTGCAGACTGATTTACTGGATCCAATCAAATGAATATATTATTGAACTAACTCCTTTTCTCTCCCTCAAACCCAATTTAATAAACTCAGATAGTTCTGGGATAATTTCAGTAGTCTCACTCAATTGCAGTACTCAATTACGTAAGCCTGACAAACTTGTATTATTGCTTTGGCAAGTTAATGAAACGTGCACTAACAAAGATAAATGAGCATACTTTTGTCTCACAATAATGTCATGTATATTTATACTCTAAACATTTATATGTTGAAACCAAACCTTTAACAGAGCCTAAGACTAAAAAAAAGAACTGAAAACATAGCTAGAAGTATGACACACATCCGAACCTGTATTCCAATTCTGTCTGTTATATTCTATGAATCAAATTATATACAATTTTCTGTTGAAATCATATTACCTTGGGCCACTAACTTCTATCTCCCTTGCTGCTATTTCTATCCCCATTTTTTTTCCTTCTGCCATATCTGTTCATTGAAGCTTTTAAACCTAGACAGAGATCACTGGTTGATTCTAATAGTGCCCATTCCTGCATTAGACGCAGTTCTGATTTTTAAATATACATTTTTTTCTCATGTAATTGATATTTTCACCACAGTATGATGCTTCATCAAATATGGACTTGATCTGATGCCCTAAAAGGTGTTTATTTTCAACTGAGTTGTTTAAAACGGTAATTTTTTGATGATGAAGAGGCTGACCCTCTGGCAGAGAAACCAAAGTGTTTTGTTCAGATGATGATGAAGCTGCAAGGCTGTGAAATATAAGGAAAACATGGCCAGTAAGGCCTCTGGTAGCAGAAAAAGCGTGGACCGGGCCACAGCAAGCCTCCTGTTTCAGGGGTTGAGGTGGCAGCAACAGCAGCCAATCAATGAGGAGCTTGCTTCCTTTGTCTCATCAGTCTGAACTGCAAGCCCCTTGTTGATTGGTTGCCATGCCCCAATCCCTGAAGCTGCTCATTTGAACTAGCCAATCAGCAGGAAGCAGGAGGCTGCTCGTGGCCAGACTGGGCTCAAACTAAGCCTGCAGGCCCTCATGGCAGAAAAGCCGGAGTCTTTTATTCAGATGGGAGGAAGCTGTTTTCTTTTTTTTCCAAGTTTTTTATTTTTCATTTTTTAAGAAACAAATCAATATGTGCACAGTGTGGGTCCTGGGTGTCATACATTTTGGTACATACAAAAGTATTTATCACTTTACAATTAATGGTCTTATATAATTCCAATAACAGTACACTTATTTATATAATTATAATCTTCTCTTATCTAGTTATTCAAATTTTCAATATGTCCTCTTTATACAATCCTTGTTTTCTATGTTACCTGTCTTCTATTACTGAAATAGTCTTGATCATGTTTATCACATTTAAGCATTATATCGTACTGTAATAACAATAATGATAAGACACCCTTATATTATCATATATCCATAATTATTCAAAATATACTCCTTCATTGTTCAATTATTCAGTACTGCATTACATCATTTTTATATCAATATCCGATATATATCTTACCATAGATATAACATTATTTTAAGGAGGAAGCTGTTTTCTTTACATCTCACCTTCTTACAGCTTCATTGGCTTCTGAATAAAAGACTTTGACTTCTCTGCCACGTGGGTCAGCCTCTTCTAGAGCTTATCGAAAATAAGTAAAGCCATGGTAAATGGGTTGGGGAAGGATAGATGTGGCCCACAGAGTCTCCATTTTGGCCTGTAACAAGCATGGGGAAGCTTCAGAGATACAAACAGATCTTCGGACAGCCGGATGCAGCCCACGGTGGTTCCATTTCGGCCAGCAATGGGCCGGGGGAGGCCTCTGGAGGCTCCCATAGCCCGTTTTGTCCAGTAGAGTGCCACAGGAGGCCATCCAGGCTAAAAATGGGTTGCAAAGGGGCCACTAGCAGATGCACCTCTGGCTGGTCCTTTACTACTCCAGGCCAGCCCCATGGGCCAGATCTAAGCACCTCCCCTGCTCTAAAGCTTCACTGAAATCTTCCAAATACAAAGGCAAGGCTTCCTGAGTCTCTACCATTCAAAGAATTGCATCAGTGGATGCAAAAAGAACTGATACTCATACCCTTTTAGTGTAAATAAATGGGTTTTTCTCTAGGTACCAATACATCCTTTCATCTCCATTGTCAACTGAAAGTACTCGAGACAACATTCTTAAGAATTATGCATTTTATTTAGGCAATCATGCTGAAAGATAGTGACTAATCCATTGCCATCCAATGAGTTTAAAAAAGCCTTGAACAACAGTATGCCTATTATAGTATACCAACTCTAAATGAACAATGGAACTTTATTTCAGCTGAACGATGTATAAGTTTGAAGTACAAGCGGCTCCTAGGCAAAATTACTTTTTTCCAGATTTTTTTTTTTACAGAACAGATGCTATTCTGAATGACGAGAAGCCACCATTTCACACAGGCCTACTGGAAAGCAACAGCATCATTTCTTCCTAGCAGATTAACAATACATAATTGTGTTGTCAACTTTAGGGAATATCAAATCAGAGTGACAACTACAAAAGAGAATGTACATGTTGGCATTTGGAGATTATATTTTTTAAAAGACGCACTTTTTCTGTCTTTACAGCATCTTAGATTTTGACCAAAACCCAGATTATGATATTTGAAACTTCAAGTTCAAGATACAGTATGTGGCAGCATGATGAGAGAGAAAAAAGAACTGGAAACATTTAGAAATAGAAATAAAATGAAAAAATATTTCTGGGCCCAGTGTAACCAACTGGATGCCCAGACCAACACATTCAATACTTTTTTTGGGGGGGAGGGCAGGGGGGGAGGGACAACAAATGGATATGTTTCCTTCCAAAATAGAAAATTAGGTGTAATGGCTTCCTATAGTATATAAATGTGGGTTTTTTGTTCCTGAGGCCCTCCTTATTTCTTCCACTCATAAGGAAGTTTTCTTTTTAAATGACATAAAATGGGTTTTAAGCTATATTTCTCAATATTATTGGGGGGGAGTAGGAAGACTTTTATGTAAAACTATCTTCAGGATTACTCATCAGTTCACATATAAAATGTAGATGTTGAATGCCTCTTTTTCACCAGGAGATCCTGACATTTATTTTCACTAACCAAAATAAGGGCTTAATTCTTCTTTGACCAGAAATTTTTTTTTCTTTTCTTCTCCTATTGTCCATCATAGGAACTATAAATGTCTGAAAGAACTGTAAATGGAATAGATATTGGCAGAAGCACCCATGTATTTATCTGTAGATTTATTTTATCGATATATTCATATAGATATATTTTCATTGTGTTCTTTTTCATTGTTTGATTATTCTATTATTTTACTTCTGTTAACCCTCTTTTCATTTCTTCCCTTTTATTATTGTAAGCTGCCCAGAGTGAGACAGGCAATAAGTAAATTTAACAAATGAAAAAAACAGATGAAGAGACAGGTTAATTTTCCTAAAAATTCCTATTTATCTCAAGAAAAAACATTTAAAAAACACTTCCCAAAAGTCTAGAAAGTTTACGACAATTATGATATTCACTTTCAACAACCATCATGTTTCAGCATAACCTTTCTTGAAGAACTGTTTTGAGAATACATGAGTCAGTTATACAGTGTTGATCTTTTAGAAGGATAGATAAAAAAGAAATGTATGTTCCATTATCTCTGAACCATTTAATCTCCATACTATCTTCAAACACACTATTTCCTTGAGATAAACTACAGATAGAACCCCTTGATGAAAAGTTGAAAGATAAGGCTGAAGTTCTGAGTACTAATCCATGGAAGATTAAATATATTCTCTGTGTAACCAACTGGATGTTTAGGCAAAAAAAGACATTTGTGGGGGCAGCAAATAGATAAGTCTCTTTGCAAAGTAGAAAATTAGGTATAATGGCTTCCTAATACTGTATAAAGCAATAAAAGTGTTTCAGTAAATACTTTTACTGTAAGTCACCTACTTATATTTATCTGCACAAAGATATCCACATGGAATTAATATGCACATTTGAAACTCAAATACAAGGGCAACAATTATATTTATTTGTAAGGGCAAAAATACACTGCATTACGTTCAAATGTCATGTCCATTTTCAGTTATTATTATACAATCAGGTACTGCCTTGCTGACTTAGTTGGGGATATATATTTGTGTTATATATCCGCAAAACCCAGCAAGCCAATACCCGATTTTGTGTGTGTGTCTTCTATTTTCCCCAAATATGCATGCACACACACACTCCTCCTATTTTCCCCATAGCATCAACTCTGCAAGGTGGATTAAGCTGAGAAAGGTGATTGGTGCAAAGTTACCCAATCAGTTTACATAACTAATGGAGAACTAGAACAGTCTCTCAGTTTACAGTTCAGAACCTTGTCCTCTACACCAAACTGGCTCTAAGATCAACAGTACTCAAATATTGAAATCTACGATTTTGAGGAAAATTGCAATGGGGTTCTATCTCTAGTTTTTATTGTAGAACTAACTTCCTCTGTGATTAGAGAAGCACGTATACATTTTAAAATTTCATCAAACATTTAATTAAACGTTTTCCTTGTCTTGAATAAATCATTCCAGTACTTTGATACATATCTACCAACGATCAGAACAAGTCTGACTGATAAGAGATTAGGTTCAACCACTCATTAAAGTAACCTCAGTTTAATTGCAATAGAGTTAATTGTGTTTAATTAGAAGAGCCAAGAAGGCCCTCAATGGAATCCACAGTACTACATTCAAATTGGCTCCTCACTTTTAAGTATAACAGGTTCCATCATGAGCTTTTGGAGTCCACAGCTAAAATGGCTAGCACAAAAAGAGAGGGAGCTAGCCAGCCAGAGCATCTATGGAACCCATATAATCTAAAATAAATCCCAATTAAAATGACAACTGAATAAACAGGATGCAGAGCAGAATTAACCCTTTGTTAAAACTGGGGGTTTAAGACAGTAAAATAGATTTCAAGATGGTTTAGAAGTTCAATTACAGTAACATCTGACAATGCACCAAAACTTAACGAAAAATTAGAACAAACATACTCAATAATCATGAGGATTTTCTAGAACTAAGGCTTTCATTGTTTTAAACATAGTACAACTTATACATAGTGCATCTTATTAAAATTAAATACTATACATACAAATGTATGAGCAGCCATATAAATACTGTATGATACAAAGAATTATTTTTCCAACAATCTATACTTTATTTTCTTGATTTATATCTTGCCTTTTGGAAACTTTTTTTAGATGGAAGAAGTAATTCTTAGTATCGACAAAACATTTTTTAAAATCTAAGCTTCTACTTGAAAATTACTTTTATCAGAAAATTGGTAAATGTTTAGATAGGACTAAATCAGTAATGAATCTTTATCATTTTATTTCATCATTTTATTTCACAAAGTAATAATTTATTTCATAATTATTTCATAATTGAAGTAGTCCTCAGCTTACAACAGTTTGTTTAGTGACCATTCAAAGTTACAACAGCATTGAAAAAAGTGGTTTATGACCATTTTTCACACTTTCAACTGTTATAGTATCCCCATGGTCGCCTGATCAAAATTCAAATCCTGGGCAACCAATTCACATTAATGACAATTGCAGTCTCCCTGGGTCATGTGATCGACCTTCTGACAAGCAAAGTCAATGGGAAATCCAGATTCATTTAACAACTGTATTACTAATTTAACTGCAATGATTAATTTAACAATTGTGGCAAAGAAGGTCATAAAATGGGGCAAAACTCACTTAACAAATTCTCTCTTAGCAACATAAATTCTGGGCTCAATTGTAGAGATAAGTTGAGAGGTCTACCTGTATTTAAAAAAATAAGGGCACATATTAGTAGAAGTGAAGCCTTGGATGTCTTCACAATGTAATTCATCGATTTACTCCACAGTTTATTTCCATCAAGATCTAAGAATAGAAAACCTTTGGGGGGGTGGTTTGAAATAATACCGTAGTAGAAAAATTTCCATTACACAAAATGTTCCATTTTATATCAATGTTATACATACAGGACATTGTCTCATTTCTTTTGTGAACTATGAAAGCTGAAGATTTTGTATCAAAATCTGCTTAAAATTTGAGATAATACTTTGGTTTATTTTGAAAATATCATTATCCCTACTGAAACACCTAGTGTTTGGAATCTTTATTGAAAATACAGAAGGAAAAAAGATGGCATAAATACTAGGGAGAAACCAATGTAAATGGTGCAACAAGAACAAAAGGTGATTGGACAAGATAAAAAAAAAGTGTCCAGAAAGCCAAGATGTTCCAAAATATATCACCAAATGTTGAGAATGCAATCAGACACTGGGCACATATTACCACATGTGATGAACATGTGCAAAGGCAAAAAAAAATGGGACAAAAATGCATATATGATTAGAAAAAATGTTAAAGCAACACATAATTTTGTAAGCCAGAAATATTTTTGTTAGGCATTGTACCAGAAAAGTACGATAAAGAGAATATATACTTAATATTGCATATCTTAACAGCAGCAAGAATTGTATTTGCACAGCACTGGAAAAATGAGGAAATACCTACAGAAGAGAATGTAATTTAAAAAATACTAGATTGTGCAGAAATGGATAGGTTGACATTAAAGATGTCATTAAATTTTCACTCATGCTCTTTTCCATAACCCAAAATAAATACTAGAAGGAGCATTGCAAAATAATTTTTCCCCGATGTAATGTAATCACTGATTAAATTCTCTTTTAAATACAGAATGAGACAGAATTTCAACAAGTTATTGATGCAAATATCAATTAAGCACTGTCACAGACACTATAAATGTTAAATTGGTGAACTGATGTATAAAGAAACCCTCTACTAAGCGTTAGCAGCACCTAAACCAGCATTCCTCAGGACAAATTATTCCTGAATCATCTCAACATTTAGATAAATATGTAGCCAACCTGAGTAAAGCAATTGAAGGTGCAGATTAAAAAAAATAGTATAGGCCCTTGCAAATGACAATGTGAAAATAACATGAAAATCAAATATTAAAGGCAAATATTTAAAAACAAATATTAAAGGCAACGTAGTCTCATTTCATGGTGTATGGTTGTTTTGTTCAGGAACTGAATCTCTTGGCAAAAGACAATATACATTTGACTACAATAAAAGTTCTATTTGAAGATTGCAAAGCAATTCTAAAATTATTCAAAAATCATAAAAGTTAAATGAACTTCTATTGCCATCTGAAACTAAATAGAGGTCTACTAAAATGTTTGAGATTTTGCTACGTACAAACAATTGCTTATATGTAGAAAGTACTGTTTCCCAAATCATTTTTTATACTCAGAAACAGCTACAGAGTAAAGAGTTTTAGGTTCAATTTCAAAGAGCACTGTATTTGCTCTTTCAGAAGCAATTAAAAATTTGAAGAAGTTACCATAGTTCTTTCAAACATTCCAGAAATATTCAGGAAATTAAATGAAAACCTAATCTTGTTCCTTCTTCATTTCTATCCAGAAAAGAAACAGCAATAATAAGCTATTAAGAAATCAATATTTTACTCTTATCAAGTCCTTCTAGCAAGCTAATCCACTGGATCTGTAATATTATGAACATTTATCAGAATATGAATTGTTGCTCTTGATATAATTATGAAAACAGTTAAAAACTTCCTTGCCATTGGTGAAATATCTGTGATAACAGACATACTGAATATCAAGCAAAAGGAAACCTTTGAGGAAAATATAGGATTTGGCAGGAATCAAAAAAATGTAATCTCCTACATGGTGGAAAGGACATTGTAAATTTGAAAACTGTCCATGGTCCTTGTTAGAATCTAAGAATTCTACCAAAAGCCATTTCCTGTAAATGGAGTCAGAAAGGTTTTCAATTCGAACAAGATGAAAAAGATTGCAATTTAAAGAGAACTGCCTTATCATTCTTTAACATGAAATATCTAACATGTATTATATCTTGAATATTCAACTTATCAAAACACTTTTGCTTCCTGCAACAATGAATACATTTGAATCTCCAAGTGCTATTTTTAACTATAATACCATTTCAACATTTAGGAAAATACAGCTAGTCCTAGACTTACAACAGTTCATTTAGTGACAACAGCACCTAAAAAAGTGACTTATGACTGTTTTTCACACTTAAGACTGTTGCAGCATCCCTGTGGTCATATGATCAAAATTCAGACACTTAGCAACATACATATTTAGGCTGGTTGCAGTGTCTCAGGGTCACAATTCCCTTTTGCCACCTTCTGACCAGCAAAATCAATGGGGAAACCAGATTCACTTAACAACTGTGTTATCTTAACAACCGCAATGATTCATTTAACAACTGGTGCAAGATAAGTCATAAAACGGGGCAAAATTCACTTAACAACTGCCTCACTTAACAACAAATGTTGGGCTCAATTGTTGTAAGTTGAGGACTACATGTATATACCAACTTCTGACTTTAACACATAAATAATCCAGACCCCCAAGGATATGAGATATATGTAAAATAAAAGCTGCACTAGATTATCTTTTTATTAGAATATGATAAATAATGTAGATTAACAACTTTTCATTTACAAGATCACTTTCACAAAATGATGAATTCTTCTTCTCAGAGATGCTCTCAGTCGGTCTCTGATATGCATCTAGTGACACTATCCCACCCATAAAAGATATGGGAACCAAACAACAGAAAAATCAAGAATATAATGCTCAAAGAAAGTCAAGAATATAGTGCTCAAAGACAAGGGAAGAGTGTCTAGAAAATAAGAAATTACTTCTAATTCAATTAGCTTCAACCAATACTGTTGTAGTCTTACACTACTCTGAAACAGGTTTTTTTCTATTTGAATATCCAATCTTCTAGATGTCCTAATCAGATATGCTGTCAATTCTCAACATTATCTCAAGGTATTTTCCCTTGAAACATACCACTTCTTGCCTGTCCATCCTCTAGTTTGAATACACTAGGGCTGATTCCACCTGAAATTAGTATTGTTCTGGAAGGCTGGGTGACTGTGCTGATGTATCATCATCTACTGAGGCCATACATTCCACAACTGTGGGACTCAGTTCTGACTTTACTTCAAAGTTGATCCCTGGGTTTGCTTTTTCTAGGAGTTTAACAGCATTTCTCAGGCTCCTCATCCAGTTCCTCTTCTTTCTCCTGTCTAAGCAATGATTTGTAGCCTACTACTATCATTGTGTTGTATCTTATTATTCTTGATGAATGCATCTTTTCTTTTTATGTACACTGAGAGCATATGCACCAAAGACAAATTCCTTGTGGTGTCCAATCACACCTGGTCAATAAAGAATTCTATTCTGTTCTATTCTATTTGTCTCCCCAAGCTTAATACTATTCTGCTAAAGATTTATATAGACTTATCAGAAAATGATTGCTATAAACTGTGCTTTCATCTACACATTTTTCAGTGGTGACTGTTTTTTATGGCAGTTTGAAATACTGGAGAAAAATTTAGGAACTTTAAGGAGCTCTTTAAAATATGGAGTTGACAGCAGTATTTAAAAATAAAACATCCTGCCAAGAAAGAATCAAACCTGGAAAGCCTATAATTTAGCTGAAATTCTGGGAAAAGTTAACCCTAATGACTGGGGTTAGGTTTGGCACAATGCCATTACATTTATTCAATTTTACTGGCATCCAACTTACACTAAATCTAGGTCACAGACAAATCATGCAGTTCTTTGAAGAAATAAAGAAAAGTTAATTCTAACTAGAGAACACACTAAACAGCAGTAATTTGGTTTTATATTATTAAGAGAAGTTTATATGCTTATTGTTTTGATTATATGCTGCTTAGGATGTTGAGCTTATGTAGTCAGCTGCTTAGAACTTGAATGACTGCAGTAGCATTATATATAAATAAATGCCATGAGATGAATTCAGGTCTGCATCTACATCAGTTCATTACAGCCTTCCCCAACCTTCTGACCTCCAAATGTTTTTAAATAGGAATTGCCACAATTTCCCATATTTGATGTAGCAGCTGGGAATTACTAGAATTGTAAGCCAATACTTCTCTCATATATCAGATTGAGGGAACTGCTCCACATATCTTTAGCCAGTGGTGGGCTGCACATACTTTAACAACTGGTTCGTTTCCACCTTCCGCGCTAACGTGCAGCTTCCAAACTACAGCACTTTCATAGAAATCAGCTTACCTTTTAAGGCAGCCCCAATGAGT
The DNA here is from genome assembly GCA_017656035.1 of Myanophis thanlyinensis. Lineage (NCBI taxonomy): Eukaryota > Metazoa > Chordata > Lepidosauria > Squamata > Homalopsidae > Myanophis > Myanophis thanlyinensis. Next base: position 12,661 of record JAEANM010008878.1, read on the forward strand.
AGGAACTGCAGAGGCGTGGAAAACAGTTGTGCCACGCAATTCAGCTGAGCAAAAAAGAAGGGGATACAGGACAGGATAAGGCGGGGCGGGTGGGTGGGCCAACTGATCATTGGAATTACCAGTTTGATAGAACTGGTGAGATCAGGCAGCAGCCCACCATTGTCTTTAGCCAATGGCTATACAATGGCTATCAAACTTTTCATACTTGGGTGTTACTTTTAATAACATTAATTATGCAACTTTTAAAATATGTTCATCTTCTCTCCTTCTTCCATATTTATTACTCTTTTGGGGGGCTTTCCATCTTTCAGTTTGTTTCTTAGTTCCACCTTTTTTCTGACCTTTGCTGATCATTTGTGTTCTTCTTTACTTCTAGTACTGTCTTTCAGCAAGAACTCGATTTATACATAAAACTTGAGATTAAATTAAACATTTTATATGTATTCTAGATTCCATAGTGAAACATAGTATCTCAGAGTAGTCTCAGAACATCTTTTAATCTTGTTCCAACATCAAAATTCTTTCAAAATCAAATGCCAGCCAGTTCTACTGGTAATCACAAATTAGTGCACACAAGCACAGACACATAATATCTTTGTATATTTCAATATGTGCAAGATAACATATCAAGAGGTCTGGGCATATACCTTTTTGAAAGTTTGCCAAAAAACAAACCAAAGCCATAATCCAAAATGGAATACTTCCTCAAATTATAAGAACTGTGCCTTCTGCAAATATAATGCATTGTTCTAAATCATTATACCTATTAATCAATAATTCTGCATCTTAATTCTATAAAAAAAAATCCGGACAAGTCCTAGCTGATCCATCAAAGACCAGTTTTTATAAATATCCAAACATCACCTTGCAAATTCTCTGTAACTAAAGGAAACAATAGTTTGCTTAAAGTTATAAATTACAATCACCTTCAAGTTTTCTTTTTAAATGTTTGTTATCCAGTCTTCAGTATAATACTCACATGATAATATGCTCAAAGTAAAACTCATTAGGATCTCACCTAGAATTTTATTTTGTTGAAATATCGATCAACAAAATCATGTAAGAAGTTAAAATGACTCAATTTAACTATTTCCTGAATGAAGTTTCAAATATGCACTAGGTACCTTGACTTATAAAGCCATTCGTTTAGCGACCATTCTATTACAACGGCACTGAAAAAAGTGACTTATGACAATTTTTTCATCCCCATGCTTGTGATTTAAATTTGGATTTTTGACAACTGGCATGTATTTATGACCAATGCAGTGTCCTGTGGTCATGTGATCCTCTTTTGCAACTTCTCACAAGCCAAGTCAATGGGGAAGACAGATTTATCTAACAACCATGTTACTAACTTAACAAACGCTGTGATTCAGTGTTGCAAGAAAGTTCATAAACTTTCAAGACAGGCAAAACTGTCTTGCTTAGCAACAGAAATTTTGGGGTCAATTGTAGTTGTAAGTCGAGGACTATCTGTATTTATGATTCTACAGAATGGATCTCCCTAATTTGATAAATATGGTAGATAATTGAATTTCAACAGAACTATTTGTATTTAATAAATGAATCAATGAGTGTACATGGGTAGTTTTTGACTTATGACTACACTTGGGACAAGAGCTTCTATTGCTAAGCAATAAGTGAGTCACCCTTGATTTTGTGACTTTTTTTGTCAAAGTTGTTAAGTGAATTACTACAACTATTAAGTGAATCATGCAGCTGTTAAACAAATCTAACTTCCCCCAAAGATTTGCTTGTCTGAAGCCCCCTGAGGGGGTCACAAATTGTGATGACGTGACCCCGGAATGCTGTAATGATTATAAATATATGCCAGTCCCCAAATGCCTGAAATTTTACATGACCATGGCTTCTTCATTGCTTTTGCTTGTCATAATGCTGCAAAAGATGGTCACATGACCCCAGGACACTGTGACAGTCTTAAGTACAACTTTGTTCAGCACAACTGTAACTTCAAACAGACAATAAACAAACAGTCATGAGTCAAGAACTATCTACACATAATTAATAGGTGTAGTTGATTCCAACTAATTAAATTACATTAAGGATAATGCTTGTGAGTTCCATGAATACCACAGCAGCTATAGGCTGGGTCTCTGACCAATCTTTTCCAATGTGGTAGCTGCCACATGTGTGAACAAGAGTACACATCATCTAGCATCAACCATTATTATTCTTACCCATTGGAACCCATTTTGGAGGCATACAGAGGGCTGCAGAAAAGAGGAGAAAATACTAAATTGTATTGTAAAGGTAGTCATTTTAATGGGAAAGACTTATCTTATTTTTTGGTGTATAAGACACTCTGGCGTATAAGACGCACATAGCTTGTGGGGAGGAAAACAAGAAAAAAAATCTGCCTCCCAGAAATTTGCCTCCTTGCAGCAAATAGCCAACGGCTTGGTTAGATTCAGCACAGCCTGATTTAGCACGAGCAGCTGATTGGCAGTTGGATCTGCCTCCCGGAATACTGACAATCAGCTGTTCCAGGCTGCAGGGATTGCTGTGACCTATCACCGCCTCTGCGCGCCCCATCTTTAGCCTGTTTTTTTGGCTTGAAAACAGGCTGACAATCAGGCCTGAAAAATGCCCAGAAAAACGGTCAAAAAGAAGGCCAGCGGGTGGTTGGGGCTTCGGCAACATTCGCTGTATAAGATGCACAGATTTTTTCATCCACTTTTTGGGGGGCAGGAAGTGCATCTTATACATCAAAAAATACAGTAATTCCACCCCAGGGGAACAAAATCTCTACTATAGTTTAAACTTCTTTATACAGTATGATTTTGTTTTTCCCATATATATCCAACGAAACTATATATTTCATACATTTCAATGTTTGTGAGTTTTATCAAATAAAGTTGAAACGAATTTAATGAATTTAAGAAGAGATAAGGAGCTTTGATTTTCCATTGTTTCACACAGAATAACTTTCTATGCAATACTTATGAGCTGTGCTCTATGATTAGGTTGGCTAGATGGATGGATGGATGGATGGATGATTTGGCATCACAATTTGGTTGTTCCTCTTCAGCTGGGATCATTAATTATAATTTAATTTGGAGGGTTGTTGTTTGTAACCTTCTTACTGTAAGGCAGGACTGTCAAACTCGCGGCCCATGGGCCAAATGCATCACGTGCTGGTCCCGCCCCTGCACGGTTTAGCAAAGAGAGAAAAAGTCCCGATATGTCACACAACAACGCCATGACGATGCAAGTGTGACACTCCTGCTGTAAGGGATATTACCAGTTCTCAGGTGGATGAGATTTGAACACCACAAATAATGAATTACTTTTATTATAGGGTTACAGTAACATAATTTTGCAAACCTGAATGGATCCCTCCCCTCCCTGCCTTTATCCTAAAGAGAACCAGAGGGGGTCCAATCTGAGATATTTTTTCCAACTTCTTCCTGCTTTGGACTGAGATTTATCTGATTGCTGCTTTGGCTGTGTCTCTTCCTCTTCTTTCTCAAGATTATTCTCTCAGCTCATTAAGATATATAAACCAGGGCCCTGCTGGACTGGAGTGGTATATAGGCCCTATTAAAGCTTTTACAATAGTTCTAGATAGAAATAGATCAAAATAGTCCATTCAAACTGTAATAATAAAATATTATTAAGAAAGCCAGTGTCATTTTGCATCATGTTCTACTAACTGATAAAAACAGGAGCAATGATCTGTTTCATACAACATTTAATTAGAAAGTATGCAATTAATTGCAGAAAACTCCTTTAACAAAATTTTCCCTGAAAAGACACTATGCATAACATACGCCATTTCAAGGACAATGGTTTTTTAAAATAATATATGCAGGGATTTTCAAGCATGAATACATTAATAAAATTATGAAAATGTGTAAAATCTATTTTATCCATTTATGCTTTAGAATTCAACTGAAAGTTTACAGCTTCTTTAACTATCAGTAAGTCTGCTAAACAATTCTATTGGATCTGTGATGTATATATCCTATTCTACAAACCCTATATTAATTATTAATGTAAGTTTAAAAACAGCCAACATAGCATT
>JAEANM010008879.1:0-16705 GCA_017656035.1 Myanophis thanlyinensis
GCGTAAGCATTTCACTGCATATCGTACCATGTATGACTGTGTATGTGACCAATAAATTTGAAATTGAATTGAATTGGTTGTAAGTCAAGGATCACCTATATTGAGAACCAGTTTGGTGTAGTGATTAAGGTATTGGCCTAGAAACCAGGAGACTGTGAGTTCTAGTCCTGCCTTGGGCAAAAAAGCCACCTGGGTGATCTTGGTCCAATCCTTTTCTCTCAGTCCAACTCACTTCACAAGGTTATTGTGATGGGGAAAATAGGAAGAGAAAGGCATATTTCTACATGCATACTTACTACCTTGAGTTACTTATAAAGTAATATGGGCAGATAAAAATATCTTTAAAAATTGAGCAGTGGTATTTTTCATCATTCAGTTGGGATGAATTTGCTTTCTCCTGGGATTACGATTTTTTGATATATCTCTTAGACAATTAGTTCACTAAGTATTTGTTGAAAATAATGTTCACAATGGCATTTTAATTTCTAGACTTCTGTGCTGAACAAAGTTGAGCAAGAGAAAATATGTCCATCATCTTTGCTATGATGACATATAACTGAACTAATGGCGAGTAATGGAACAAGAATATTCGCAACCTGAATTTGGATTTGCTTACCGAGAAACACCTTTGGGGCTTACTCCCTTATAATTAATGCTTGGATTGTTGATTCAAACTCAACTTTCCATGTTTACCCATTTTGAGAATTATTGCGATGAATTGATGTTTGCATTATAATTCAGCCTCTTGAAGATTCAGAACCCTGGATGTCATTGTTGTTGAGATTTGCTCCATGTAGTTATTTATTTAAAAGAGGTGCATGCTCACCCACCTTAAAAAAAAACCTCTGAACAGCTCACTGCAGTAATAAAATTACAAACCATAAAACTAGACATAAAAACAAAACTAAAACTAAAGACTAAAATACTTCACACTTCAGTCCTCTCCTGGGATGCTCCATCAGCTTGCAATACTTTTTTTATAGTTGTTGTTCATTTGCAAAATCATCCCCTGTACCATAGCATGCCAGGACCCTCTGTTCACTGTTTCCCAGAGTTTGCCCAAATTCAGGTTCATTGTGTCAATGACACTATCTAACCATCTCATCCTTTGTGGTCCTCTTCTCCTTTTGCCTTCAACTTTCCCAACATCAAGGGTCTTTTCCAATGAGTTATCTCTTCTCATTAGGTGGCCAGAGTATTTGAGCCTCAGCTTCAGTATTTATCTCTCCAAAGATCAGTCAGGGTTGATTTCCTTAGCTTGCAAATGATACTTTTACATTTTGAGCTGAAATTGGATCCAGCATTATGGGTTACTTTGTTTTGCCACAGTGGGCCAAGTTCTTTGCATATGGAGAATGCTGATAGCGCCGTGGCGACTGTCTCAGATCTACAGATTGGAACCTATCATTTCAGATTGACAGTAGAAGATGATCAAGGGCTGAGCAGCACTGCCACACTCTCTGTGATTGTTCAGGAGGGTAAGGTTTCCCACTCCTCGTTTTTGAAGACATTTCCTGAATAAATGCCCCGCATTTCTGTTCATCTCCTGAGTTTTAGATATTTGGGGCTGTCAATTTAATCTTTCCAGTCCTGATCCAATTATCTAAACAGGGATAGGCAATTTGGGGTTTCTAAATGGTTGGGGCTGTTTCGATTCATCATGGCAGCATTTCAATTTAATTATCTTGCATTCTGAGAATCTTCTTAACTGCAAGCTTTATATCTGGGCTACAGCTGCATTATCATCCTCTTTTCTTGTTTGAACAATTCTCTCCCTTTGTTGTATTCAGGCAACTCTGCACCAAAGGCCCATGCAGGGGGGAAACATATCCTAGTTCTCCCCAATAACTCTATTGCTTTGGATGGATCTCTCTCTCTTGATGACCAAAGAATTGTGTCTTATCTTTGGATCCGGGATGGCCAAAGTCCAGCAGCTGGAGTAAGTGTTTAAAGTAACTAATTGGGCCAAATGGAAACATTTTTTTATTTTTATTTTTTTATCAGGCTATCTGTTTACTGCTTATAGAAGCTCATATGATCCATCAAATTGAGAGTTTAACTAGATTTGGATGGAACAGCTTCAGGCAAATCAGCTGGAGACTCTTCCTGTTTTGAAAACAGAGTAAAGAAAAGATTCATGATTTTGTGGGTACATACTTCATGGTGTACCTGTTAACCCGTACAGGTAGTCTTTGACTTATGACCAGTTGTGCCCCAAAATTTTCCTGCTAAGTAAGACAGTTGTTTAGTGAGTTTTACTCCATTGTATGATCTATCTCGCCACAGTTGTTAAATGAATCACTGCTGTTGTACACGGCCTCAAGACACTGCAACTGCCATAAATGAGTCAGTTGTCATGGCAGCATCCCCAGACCCATGGGGATGCTGCCATGGTCACAAGTCTGAAAAACGATTGCAAGTCACTGTTTCAGTGTCATGGTAACTTCAAATGGTCACTAAATGAACTGTTGTAAGTCGATGACTATTTGTTACACCAGACATGGGCAAACTATGGCTCGCGGGACACACCCGACCTGTTGGGCTTTTTAATCCAGCCCGCCGAACTAGTTCTGGTGCAGACTGGGGAGTTCGCCCTCACTGATGCCTCCCTCAACAGCGTATTCCTAGCGCTGCTGGTGAAGCGGGACAGGCCGCTGATGCCCGCGTGTCTTTGCAGGTGTGGAATGCAGAACGCAGCAGCCATGAAGAAGAAGGTAAAATGGCAGGTGGGGGTGGCTCCACAGCGGCAACGCTGGCTCTTCTCCCTCCACCTGGGCAGCGGGAGAAGAGCCGGCATTGCCGCTGTGGAGCTGCCCCCACCCACCCGCCCACTGCCCTCTTACCTTCTTCTTCATGGCTACTGTGTTCTGCATCCCATGCCTGCAAAGATACGTGGGGGAGGCGGGGCTGCGGGAGGGGGAGTAAGGGTGGGGGGGCTGCGGGAGGGGGAGCCCGTCAATGTGGCCCGCGAGTCAAAAAGTTTGCCCACCCCTGTGTTAGACCAATTTTATGGCATTCAGGCTGGGTATCACTGCCAGTTGCAGAGAGAGAGAGAGAAACTTGTGGGACTTTATGCCTCACATGTCCTAGTAACTCAGTTAACAGTGGGCACAGTGAATCTTGGTTGGAGTGAGTCTGAATGTAGGTGAAGGCAACTGTTGTTTGATCAGGAAACAGCATTTTGAGAGATGACTCTAGTAACAGAGATATCAAATAATTGGCTTCAGAGAAGACTATATTTGGAAGTGGTCTCCTGAGTGCCAATTGTTTTGCTTTTGCAGGATGTGATTCTTGGCTCCAACCGTGAGGCTGTCTTACAGCTAACCAATCTTGTAGAGGGGAACTACATGTTTCACTTGAAAGTGACTGATGCCAAAGGAAATTCAGACATTGACACGGCTGTTGTGGAAGTATGGCCTGGTAAGCTGTTTTCTAAGACATTTATATAGCCTAAGCCAGGGGTGCCATACTCACGACAACACATTGTCGTCAAATGACACATCTCAACTTTTTTCCGCTTCACTAAACCAGGGGTAGGCGTGGCCAGCGTGTGATGCATCTGGCCCAGTTTGGCATCCATGGTCTAAGATATTTTCTTGCATTGTTTCCAAATCCCTTTCCTTTGGCAGAATGGTTAAAGATCTTCCCAATCCAGATGATCAAGTCTTGGGTCAGATTTCCTGTTGATGCAGAGGTTTTAGGCTATCTTTCCAAACTTTCCACTACAGTTCATAGCACGTCCTGAAAGCAGATCAGAAGCATCATTCAATCAAATGCTTTGAACTTTTGTTAACTTTTTTTTTGTAACAGTATAGAAATGCTTTTTTCCAATTTTTTTTAAAAGTTTCTTAGCTTGAAATCTTGGAATTTCCTGACATTTTCTCATTTAAGTACTCAACTAAGGTTAGCTAAGTCTTACCTCCAAATACGACTGCACAGTAGTTAGGCAGTATATGACAGGCTCTCAGGAAAGGCATTATTATTTTCATTTACAGACCCAAAGAAAAATGGGCTTGTGGAATTGATCTTGCAAGTTGAAGTTGGTCAACTGACTGAACAACAGAAAGACACCCTCGTACAACAGCTAGCAGCGCTCTTGGATGTCTTACATACAAACATTAATATCCAGAAGATACATGCTTATTCTGATATCAGGTACAAGGACATGGGGAAAATATGGGTTTTTACACAAATACACACAGAGTAATTATTGTTATTTTGTACACATCTACTTGGATGTTAGTCCCATTGAACTTATTCACAGCAGACGTGTAATATTAGGTGTTAAACCTTAAGAAAGCACCCTCGTATAATTTTATATATGAATAAAATCCTATGGTTCTGAAACTTTATGCTTTGCATGTCTAGTTTCCCATATTTTATTTCATGGGACAGAAACTTAGCAGCTTTACCGGCAGCCGATATAGATGACCAGGGTGAGCCCGAGGGAGGGGTCAAACATATCAGCAGTCATGAATTCCTTCGCACTTACAAGAGATCTGAGTCCAGTCAATCTTGAACTCTTGTCTACCGCCAATTTCCTTTGGCTGTTAATAGTTGATTCTTGTAGAGAGCTTAAGTTTGCAATAAATCTTTATACCCATTTGAACTGCCTACTTTTCCAGATTTCCTTTGCATTTGACAGCCAACTATATATTTACAGGGTTATTCCAAGAAGAAAGAATCATGATTGGGGTTGGTGGCGTTAATCCCAAATAAAGATTTCTGATTGCTGTAATAAATCTATTGATATTTAATCTACACATCTTCCCTTCAGCACCGCTGTTGTGTTCTATGTTCAGAATGGGCATCCTTACAAAATCATAAAGGCTTCAGAGGTTGCCCAGGTGCTGCGTTTGCAACTCTTGAAGGAAAAGCCAGATTTTCTACTTTTTAAAGTGCTTCGTGTTGACACAGCTGGTAGGTATTTGAATGTCGTTGTCCATGGCAGGAAATATATATATAAAAGGGTAGTTTTCACTCTTAAAAGTAGCCCAGAATTAATTTTAAGTACGTAAATAATTTCAGTTGCCTTGTGATTTCCAGCTTGCCTCTTAAAATGTTCTGGACATGGAAGCTGTGACCCCATCACAAAGCATTGCATTTGCTATCAAATGTGGATGGAAAATTTGATACAGCGATACCTAAGCGGTGGGGAGAGCAATTGTGGTGAGTTGAGAACTCAATGATGTTTCCCTGGAGTAATCTATGTCTGTTAAGGTGCTATTTTAATATCGATAGTGCACTGTAGAAGGAAGCAGACTGTGGTAACGAAGTCTATTAATAGCAATAGCACTTAGACTTATATAACGCTTTATAGTACTTTCTAGCCCTCTCTAAATGGTTTAGAGTCAGCATATTACCATCAACAATCTGGGTCCTCATTTTACCCCCCTTGGAAGGCTGAGTTAACCTTGAGCCTGGTGGGATTTGAACCGGCAGTCAGCAGAAGTACTGCACTACTGCACTCTAACCACTGCACTACCGAGGCTCCTTAGATTTAATGGTTGATTCCTGCCCTTGAACTAAATGACCTCAGCCTTCCCAACCCTATTTCTCATATTTACATCCCAACATTAGATGCAAGTAAGTTATGGGGTTTTCATCAGTGACATAAAGTTGAGTTCTTTTTAGTGGATGGGCAGCTATAATTTATTTAATAAACGAAATGCATTTTGTACGTGCCCTGCCGCTTCTCTCCTTGTAGATACCCAAATGGGTCCTTTGATTCTGACTTCAAATGTTCCAATTTTGTCTTTTAGAATGGAGTCTACTCTACGTATCAGCATCCGCTTTCATTGTAATTGCATTTGTGGTAGGGTTAATTTGGCTTTGCATCTGCTGCTGCAAAAGGTAATAGTCCTCTATTTAAACCAGAAATGAGGAAAGTCAAAGCATTTTTTTAAATAAACATTATTAGTAGCTTGCAGTGTGATAAAATCATGTTATGCAAATGGTGGCCCCAATTTTCTCCAGTTTTTGTTGTTGTAATAGCTCATGTAACATTAAATTTGTCGAAGGGCTTATGGAAATTTGAGATTGCTGTGAAATCAAGTGTTTATGTTTGATAATTTGCTACTGGTTGTAGTAATATAACTAGGGTAGGCTTTGGGGCCACTCTCCCCCCCAAAAGAAAAAAAAAAGCAAGTTTGGGGTATAGACTGCCCATCTTTGGTTTGTGATATGCGCTAGCATACATTAGATAAGACATACAGTATTTAGTCAAAAAGATGTTTTATAAGGACAGAACTCTCTGCTCTTTAATAATTCCATGAATTTGGAAAATTAACTGAAGTTATTTTAAGTGAAGCATCCTGGCCAGCTAGTTTCACCACATCTTAAAGAATCTGATGAGAGAAAAATTAAAAATTATCTCTCACCTACCTGTATTTGTGATTGCTCATAAGGTAGAAGTGACAAAATGTGCAGTAAGCTATCTAGCTAGATCACACATCACATGAAGCTATGGTATGATTTACCTTGGCTTTTAAATATAAAAACCCCATTATCAACCATGTCTTATAAAATACATTGCCTGCTTCCACAAATAGCCACAGCCAATTAAACTAGTTTTATGTCTGTGAACAGAGTAAATCCAATCCTATTGGGCTTTGACTATCCAGAGGCTTTAACCACACTCGACACCCATGTAGACCTGGTTATTTGTAAATGGGCACAGGATTATACTAGGTGTGGTCACATCTGTAGGGCAGATACACTTGCCAAAGGAAATGAATAGCAGTTTATCAATGAGGCTCATGAGCAAAGGTTTACATCATTAGGAAGTTGGTTTCCCAGAACCTAATTAATTCTCCTTAATTCCTAGCCAAAAGAGGACCAAAATAAGAAAGAAAATGAAATACACAATTTTGGACAACATAGATGATCAGGAAAGAATGGAGCTCAGACCCAAATATGGTATGGCATTTCTTTCTTTATTGTTTTTTTCATTTTAAAATAAAGGAGGATTATGATTTGACCATTAAGGGGAGATTTGCATTTGATGGTAATAAAAGTTCATGCCGTAACAATTTAATAATATTATAACCATAAAGATCTCGTGCACTTTTCACGGATAAACACTGTGAAAAACCCACTGATTTTATAAATTTATTTCAATTGCTTTGAATCTGTCTGCACTAAAGTATAAGTTGTTTCGATTTAACTGTTCCTAGGAGTGATCTTTTTGACTATAGTTAATTAATGTTGCCATTAATTTATATATCACTTTGGACTTAAATTACTATTTCAGTGGCAAAAGTGGCTTGGTTTACAGATTGCATTCAGTCATAATGCAATGGTTTTATTTTGGGCCAGTCTATGAATTCAGCCAACAAATTATGATTAAAACAAAACATGACTTAAGAGACTAGTTGAACATCATATAGTCAGGAGGATGTCCTATCAGGACTCCAATGCAACTGTTATCCTAATCCTCATACCTTCTTTCCACAGGTATAAAACACCGAAGTACAGAACACAATTCCAGTTTGATGGTTTCAGAATCTGAGTTTGAGAGTGACCAGGACACCATATTTAGCAGAGAGAAGGTTGAAAGAGAAAATTCAAGAAACATCATGAATAGTGACATGAAAAATGGGGTCTCCTTCAGCTACAGCTCAAAGGATAGATAAATGGATGCACTGCTTTGTTAGGAAAATGGTACTTTAGTGCACTGAAGACTCTATTTTCCTAAAATCCAAAACTGGAAGACAGATTCATAAATTTCCATCATGGCAAAGGAGGGTGGAATACCATGGATATGTTGCTCTGTTCTTCAAGCAGTAGCTTTTAACTTGCCAGTGTTTTTCAAGCCCGTTTACTAGAGATGGCATTTACATCATGTCTCATGGACATCTAAAAGTTTACAATTAATATCTTAGCCAAGGCTCTTACGTTACAAGATCATAGAGGGAAACTTCCTTATGTATTAGTCTTCTTAGAACAGAGTGACTTTGTCTGTATAGAAAACCACTTCTGTCAATATGAAAATTTATCACAGTTATTAAAACTGACATGTAGACAAAACATTTCTCTTTTCTTTGCTGAATAAATGAGAGGGGATGAGTGTGGGGATGAATAGGTATCAAGTTATATAGCTGCTAAACTCTGCTTTGAGAATATCGTGCCCTTAAACATAAATCATGTTTAGACTTATGACCGGTTGAGAATTGGCCCTGCCTTGTTTGAGTTTAAGAAAGTAAAATAGTTGTTAAATAAAACTTACAAATACTGATTAACAGTTATAGTGTAAAATAATACGAATATATGGAAGGAATATATATTCAGATATGAATATGTTTTGGAGGGAATAAAAATCTTGCTTCTTGCCAACCTGTGGGGGAGTGAGCACAAGGTTTTATGCCCCATTGGATGCAACAATTGGAAAACAATTGGATAGTGTCAAACTATCGTTCTATGGCATAATCCTCTTGATGTCTCCTATCTTCAGGATCACTGTTGGCATTTTCTTCTGCTCTAATCCTTTCTAGAAAGCTAGATCTAGGATTAAAAATTGCTCCGGCTGTTCAGAAAAACAGACAGAGCAATAGAAATACAAAGATCTTTTCTGGATAATATGGATGAGAGCTGTTACTCAGACTTCTAAATATATACCCTTTATTCTATCTAGAGGCTCAGTAAAATATAATCTGGGATAATAATCTAGTATTTTCCTTAAGTGGTTACCACAAATGCTCTAACTTTTTAAGATTTGAATTAGCTGTTGAATAATTTCTTAGAGATTGTATCATGTAATCTAAACTTGTATGAAAATACTTAGATAAATAGGATGATTATACATGAAGCCAATAGTGGACATGTGTGCATGTACATTCTGTACATAAACAAGATTACATGCCAGGTGTTTTATTGGATATGAATAATGGTAAATGGAAAAGTACCTTAAATGCATCTATATTGGCCAATAAAAGCATATATCTCAAGCAAAAAAAAGGATATTGATGATATCTTCACATTGTGATCACAGATGTTATATGTAACTTCAATTTCCTCAAAATCAAGATGAACAATAGGAACTTCCAGACTTTGTAACTAGAAGGCTTACAGAAACTATTTTACCATCAACATCTGTTCTAATAAAAGTGTGTAGTTCTCCCCTCCCATTTTTTCCCTCTGTGGTTTATGAGAGCACAACAAAGAAGAAATAGTATTGCAAATCAAATTTGACAATAAATGCAAATGTCCAACTTTTTATTACATTAGCAATTCTTTTTTAACCTCCATATCTGGCAAACAAAAATGTAGGAAAAAAGTAGATTATGTAATAAAAAAACCTTAAGTCTTCCCTTATATGAATGTAAACATATATGGCATTTTAATGATAAACTTAAAAGCGAAAATTAGATACATAATCCAACTGATCCATCATTTGAGACATTTCCTTGAAATTAAAAAATATATATAGATCATTACAGTATTCATTTGTGCTATAATCAAACAGTTTGAAATGTCTTCCGTATTCCTAAATGACACAATATTTTATTTATGAAATATTCCATTTGCTAACGTATGTACCAAGCATGTTTGGCATCTACTCTTTTTTTTTTTTGTAAGGAAAGAATAAGAATGTTACAAATGGTACTTTTGGGAACTGTCACAATCTATTTTCCTGGTTCTGGTTGATAAGAAAAAATAACACACAGTAGTTAACGTTTTGATTTAAAACAAGCACTCTGTATAACCAAACTTTTTGCTGTTCAGGAAACTTCTGAAACCTAGTGTTGACTCTCAGAAGCAGGTATTATATATAGCAGAGGGGTTTAAGGTTCAAGGAGAAACACTTTTAACTACCTCCCCCAAAAACATACAACAAAAAAGGAATACAACATTTCGATGCAATTTGGACATATAAAGTGCATGTTCAGTTTAATGCAGCACTGCGTCAGTTCCACCCTAATTTTTCCCATCTCATTTAAAAAACAATCCGTTTATTTATTACAAAAGCGAATAATAAACCACTCAAGTTAATTCTGCAGGAACCAAATGAGTAATCCATAGGTCACTGATAAGTTTCCTATAGCAGTTCCATGGGTCATTTTTTTTCTTTAAAAGAAAAAAAGAGCTCATGAACATGTATCAATGAAATCTAACTACTTATGTACTTACTTGGTCCCAAGCAGGTCTGAATGAATCTGTTACATATATTATTTATTGTCTTTGTTACATTGTCTCATAAAATCTATAATTTTTCTGCCAAATCAAGAGTCTCTGAAGACTGTACATTATAGTTTGGCAGGAATTATTACTGCCCATCAATCTGTGTTATTAAAACTTAACCACCGGCTACAAATTGCAAATCTCTTCTTAAATAAGTCTACTCCTACTAACCAATAGGATATGAATATATATCCATAATGACGCCTGTATTTCAGACAACAGCTGAAGAAGAAAAATTAAAATTGGATTTCTACCCAATTAATTAAAGAACAAAGTATTAGAAAAACAGTAAAATTCAAAATTTGGCACAAAGATTTAAGATTCCATCATTTTTATAACCCTCCACACGTGAGAAAAAATGAGTAGAAATGCTGCCCTATATGTTCCAAAAATATTAATAAAATTTTCCAAATTCTTCCAAATGTCAACAGCAAATAAGATTTGTTTCCACATTAAGACCAAAATAGATTATATTAACATTTGTAATCATAATGTAGTTATGAAGAACTGTTTTATATCTTATTGACATGATTTCAAGTTCAGACATCTCTACATGTAAACCTGATCACAGTTGTTTTATGAAAAGAAAAAAAATCCAAGTTAGCTTGCTAAACAAAGACTACAAAAGGCTAAAACTATAGTTGTATTTTGGCTACTGTTGTAACAATGGCTATTGTAAACCTCCCAAACAAACATATTTTATTTCTAAGTACTCATCAATACCGTATTTAGAACCTTCTCTTCCTAGCCCCGATTGTTTAACTCCACCAAAGGGACACTCCACAGAAGATAAAATCCCTTCATTAACACCAACCATTCCAACTTCCAGCTTTTCAGCGACTCTCCAAATCTGGGCTAGGTCTTGAGAATAGAAATAACCTACAAGGGTGAGTAAAGGAACAATAAGTAACTATAATGCCCAACACATTTCAAAGCTTTATTTAAAAAAAAACACACAAAAAGCCCAAATAATCCTAGTGACAACCAGGAAGACTGATATATTCCAAACTCTTGCTGAAAAATAGAAAGACTTAAGTACCATTGCTGCCCTGTCCAATTATTTGCAATGCAGTGGAATTATAGGTTAGGAGCATTCACTTGGTGACCATTTAAATCTACAATGGACCCCCCCCTCAAAAGGTACTTACAACTCAGATTTGATGGGTCTGTTCTGATACCCCACCCACCCTACCCCGGATTTTTGGTGCTTGGCAACAGGCCTGCATTTACAGCCATGGTCACGTGATTGCAATTTATGGCTTTTTTGCCAGAACCCCTCCTCCCTTGACAGTGGGTTCACTTAATGACTGTTGCATTCACTTTATGACCACTGCAGAAAAGTTTGGAAACTCAGAGGTGCTGCCATGTGATGACCAGCTTAACAATTGGCATTATTTATGACTGTAATTCCAGGCTCAGTTCTGGTAGTAATTCAAAGGAAAAGGTAAACGAAACTCTGGATTTTACTCCACTCGTCATCAACTAGAAGGGGCAATGTTCATCACCATTTCAAGGCCATTGAGCCTGCGCTATCTGAAGACATTTCCAGGGTCATGTAACCACTATGACATCACAGAGTGCTGATACCTTCCCACTGAAGTGGTACCTATTTATCTACTTGCATTTGCATGCTTTCGAACTCCTAGTTTGGCAGGAGCTCATCCTGTCATGTCATGCTCAGGTCTTGAACCTGAGTTACTGGCTTTCCAGCCGACAAGCCCAGAGTCTTAACCACTGAGTCCTCGCGCTGCCAGTAAGTCAAGGACTACCTTTATTTCACACCAGTTCTATTAGTATTTTGTATTTTTCTCATGTTTGGGAATTCAGTTAGTTACAACCTCTGAGATGCTAGTCGAAGTATGTATGAGTATGTACCATTTTTTTCTACCCTACTAACTATTTAAAAGCACATACCTGCTAAACCCACATTGACTGAATTTGCAATGGCAAGTGCTTCTTCCTCTGTATCAAATCTGCAAAAGTGGAAATATGACATCATTGGGGTGAAAAAAATAATTTGTCCTAAAAGTAAAGAAGTACATTGTGATATTTCTATACCCGTGCATATTAGAAACTTCCACAATTCTGTATAGGTAATTTGGAAAAGTATACATTTAGATGAACTTATTTTGGAAAAGATCTGAAAAAACAGCGTGCCAACAAGTTAACTGAAAGAATATCTATCTCAGGAACACACATACAGACACACACACAAAATGGGACAATAATAACCTATTTTCCCTTCTAGTATGTTTTGTGGCAAAATAATGTGTAATGCTTCATTGATTTTATTACAAAATCTTTGATTTTTATTAGCTCCCCAAAATCTTTGACAGTCAGGCAGAATGCAAGTCTAATAACATACTGTTATTCATAGAGGAACATTTCCGATAGCAGTTTAATAGTCATCTGTTTGAAATGCTTAATGACCACACGCTGCATCCATAAAGCCAGAAACATTGTGGCTGACACCCCCCCCCCCCCCAATACATGCTCTTTACTCTCCTGCCATCTGGAAAAAATACAGAAGCATTCGGGAGTGCACAAACAGACTGTGTAACAGTTTCTTTCCACAAGCCATCAGACTCCTCAACACAAAGAAATTGGAACTATAAATATTTATATATTTAGCTTTTTTCTCTCTCTAAGTTCTTAGATTTAGAGCATAGTTCTGTGTCCTTCTCTTTTTTATCTATATTGTCTGATGTAGCACCTTGGTCCTGGGGAAACGTTGTTTCGTTTCACTGTGTACTGTACTGTATATTGTTGAAATGACAATAAAAACCTACTGACTTGACTTGACTTACTTGATAACTGGAGCCAAAGGCCCAAAAGTCTCCTCTTGTGTACATAACATACTTGTTGACACGTTGCAAAGCAGAGTTGGCTCAAAGAAATTTTTCCCAAAGCGGTGCCTTTTTCCTCCAGTAACTATGGACGCTCCTTGGGACACAGCGTCATCAATGTGACTTTCAACCTAAGAAGATATCAAACTTAGGACAAACTCCTATAAGCCAAAGTAAAGTGTTACAGTAAATATTACTGTACGACAGCAAACAATAAACATGGCTTCGGGATGCATTTTGACCATCATTTCTTTTATAAATAATTCTTACTTTTTCCACAGCTCTTTCATTAATTAATGGCCCTTGGGTAGTCCCTTCATCAAATCCATGGCCAATGTGTAGTTCCCTCTGAATGGCTTGGGCAAACCTCTTGACAAATTCATCATGGATCCCTTTCTGAACCAGGAAGCGGTTTGCGCATACACAGGTCTGGAAGCAAAACAAGGTTGAGTCTCTGTGAACAACAGCTCAAATATCTAGAAATTATACCTCTCTTCCCCATTCTTCAGCCTTGGTGCATCTGTTATATTGTTCATATTCATCCAAAATATGGAACCCATTTAATTATTATGAGTTGTAAGCATAAGCAACTTGGGAAGGAGAAGCCCACAGATAGTAATTTATACGTTTTGATGAAGTTTCTACGCAATTCTTTGCTCTGCTGATGCAAAAGATGCTATTTCAGCATATCGTTCTTATATTTTAGCTTCAATAGCGGTACAGATCAGCCTTATTTTGCATTTCATTTATTTTATTTCATTTATCATTTGATTTAATTTATATTTGCCACCCATCTTGTCAGATGACGACTCTGGGTGCTTATAAACATTAAAACTAGCAGACATTAAAATAATAATGCAATAAATGAAAACAATACAAAATACAGTTAAAAGATGGGGAGAGGAGAACACGAAACACGCGGGGAGAGGTGGTGTCTTTCCTAATCCAATAGTCACCTCCACTGTGATACTCCCACATTGGAACCCCAAGCTAACTAGCAGACCCAGGTCTTTAGGCTCCTACAGAAGGTCAGGAGGGTTGGAGCGGACATCAGTCTGGGGGCCAAGATATTCCAAAGGCCAGGAGCGATGGTAGAGAAGGCTCTTCTCCTGGAACCCAACTGGAATGCTCTGACCAACAGGGTCCACGGCATACCTCCTCTGCCGGCACAGGTGCCAGTCCTAGTGGGATGTGACAATCTCTCAAGTAGTCTGAATCCATGCTAGGAAGGGCTTTAAAGGTGATTACCAATATCTTGAACTGCACTTGGAAGCAGACATGCATTCAATGCAGCTTGTAGAAGAGCAGTGTAACTTGGACCACACTAGGATCTGCCTGCACTGCCACATTCTGCACTTATTGTAGCTTCTAAATGCTCTTCCAGGGTATAGGTGTCTACCTGTGGCATTAAGATCCTAGTGAAAGAATGTTACTCATTGTCATTACTGATCATATTTTCCACAAATATAAGATGCTATCAAAACTTAACAATGTTTTATATAACTGCATGCCTAAGGAGAAAAAAAAGATTCCATAAGAGTAAACAAGCTCACCTGCCCTGAATTTCTGTATTTAGATATTAAAGCTCCAGTAACTGCTTTATCTATATCAGCACTGTCAAAGACTATGAACGGAGCATGTCCTCCAAGCTCCATGGAAACCCGCTTCACTGTGCCAGCAGCATGGCGCAGCAATATCTGTAACAGCAGACACGGAAAGCTAATTACTCTAAGGAGAATATTTTCTTAAAGCTGATGCTAAACCATACAATTTCTTAAATAAACATCCCTTGAAACCTTGGATACACCAGTGTTAATTTTAGTTCATATAGCTCATATGCTATGCTTGTGTATAGTTGGATTCTTTAACTGCTCCAATCCTATTTGATTAGAAAGCCTTGATTCATTGCTCTCAAATAAGAAGACTTAAGCATCCAGAACCTGAAACTTCCCAGTAGATCCTGTACTACTGAAAATTCTAGATCATGTCATTTGAGGATTATTCAGGATGGGCCAACTGGTCTAGATTGAAGTTTTTCAAACTATTACATGGAACCCTACAGTTCTATAAAAGCTTGATGGGGTTCCATAAGCGATTAAAAAAAAAAAGTTCACTTGAACACAGCCAATGCTCTATCACTAAAGCTTTGCCTCTTGATCAGGGAACTTCCAGTTGTTGTTCTTTAATAACAAGGTCCAGATCAATTTTTTTTTTGAAAACCTAAGTATAAGTCACTCAATAATGATTATGTTTCTTAAAGGTTGAATTTCAAGAAATGAGTCTGAATGCATGGATTCTGAAAATGTTTTAAGGCAAATACTCAAAGCCACAAATTAGCTGCTCCAAAGGGTATCAGTTAAACCAAGTCATTAATTTTCTCCACCCTCATCTCTAGAAGTGGCTTTGGGAGGCATTTATATTTTTTCCTTCTCTGTGTGTCTGTGTATTTCTGCTTTCCACTCATGCTGTGTCAGCGCATGCATGTGCATGCTGGGAAACAAAGGGCAGGGGGCACGTGCTATACACATGCACATGGATTATACATAATTCAGTGTTTCTCAGCTTCAGCAACTTTTAAGATATCTAAACTTCAACTCCCAGAATTCTCCATTCAACATTCTGGGATTTAAAGTCAACAATTAAAGTTGCTGAAATTGAAAAAAAAAAATGATCTAGATTGTGTGACCTAGAAGAAGGGGCTCAAAATTCCAAGCTGCTGCCCAACTGCATTGTGGGAATTTTTTCTGGTATGAGTACTGTGTAGTTAATTAGGGCGACAGTAGAGGATGCCGAGGATAGACTTAGGTGGAAAAAGATGATTCGCTGTGGCTACCTCTAACAGGAACAGCTGAAAGAAAAAGAAGTAGTAGTACTGTGTAACCTCCACTTTGATCTGAATAATTTTTGAACAGTATATTTTTACCTGGTTTCTTCCCTCTCTCCTCCAATCAAATTTGATCTCAGTATTTTAGTTTTGGGAGAGTTATCCTATTAAAGAGCAGCATCCTATGACATTGAAGTATACATTTACTCTATTTCAATATACACACTTTCATTTACATATTTTCCAACTTTCTGTTGGGTTGAAAGGAAGAAAAACAAGACAAGAATAAATTTCCTACTTCAGTAGGAAATCTTAATTAGAATTGATATTTGCATAAATTAGACTTTCCCTGAGACAAGATTTAAAAAGCCATGCAAGACTTGTTATTAATATCCCCAAATTTAAAATTATTCCCTTAACACTTTCCCTCCCAAATAAGTAACGTTTTCATATAAAAAAAGCTTGATGGCCTGGAGCAGATTTCCAAGACTTGATTTTTTTTTTCATTTCTGTGGAACTCCAAATCTCTAGGCAACAATACCCATGACTTTGGAGTCTGCAAGAGGGGGCAGGTGCAAGAAATGGGCACTGAGACTTTGCAATAAAATATCCATTTTCTATGTTCTTGTGGGCAGACCTGAGACTCAACTATGACTAGCATATGCTCTGCTATCGCAGTGTATCCTTTGTCATTTAGGCATCATCATGGCTACCTGTGAATATCTATGCTATACTAGTCAAAGATGCTGCAAAGGTTCATGAGTCCATCAATGTGCAATATGTACATACCGGTGGAAGAGTGTGTGTGTGTGTATGTGCTTAGCCCAGGTAGTATTTCCTGGGGTTAGGGCTTTGT
>JAEANM010008880.1:0-16705 GCA_017656035.1 Myanophis thanlyinensis
GTATGTGTGTGTATGTTTTATAATACTAAAACATTCAAAACTAATACATTGGATCATAAATGATAACCACTACAAATGATAATAGATGAATACTGAATAGTATTACTTTTTAATTACCACTATATATTCTTTGTATTTAAAAAGACAGAAGAATAGACTGTGTCTGTGTGTGTATATGTTTTTATGGTATTTTATATAGCATTACAGTGAATGAACAAATCATGGCAATTTCAGTCAATTGTCTAATGTAGAAACAGCGCAAAATTCTTATTTAAAATAGGGATGTCACACTGGAGATTCTATTGATCATGGATGGTTTAGGGATACTGTAAATCACAAAATATATTCTACAGAGAGAGGGTTCCTATTCAGTGAAATGAACTTTGTTTATATACAGTTTGAGATTTTAAAAGCATTTTTTAATAAAGAAAAAACTGGAAATAATCATATTATAGTTTGGAATATTTATTAATTTGGAGAAATACATCGTTTTCTGACTTTAGTTTTAGCAATTTTGTATGAAATACATGTATGTGCGGAATGGGAAAACATATTTATTTTTATAACCAAACATCAAAGATGATTAGAAGAAATAGTTACATAGAAATTAAATGGGATATGAGCACAATGTGCATGCAGTTATTGAAATTATAAATAATACAATGGAAAATGTAATCAATGCAGGTAATATTATTGAATAATATAAACACAGCAAAATAAAGAAGCTACCTTCCTTATCCACCAATTGAATATTATATAGAGATGCTTTTGGATACTATTAGTTATTATGCAGAAAATATAATATTTTGTTATAGGAAATATAGCATTAATTTTGTTCTGCAGACATGTAGGAGGCCCTTTTCGTTAAAATAAGATCCTTTCATTACACATATTTCAATTTTCAGAACTTATGTCTGAGAAAAACAGACAGGAACTTTAACAGTGAGGTTTCCACTCAAGAAATACACTCCATTGAAATCAATAGGATTCAATCTCAGGTAAGCATTTGGATTATCTATATAAATTACACTAAGTATTCAAGATTGAAAATGATTTTAAAAGATGGTATTTTAGTTATTTTATCACACTTTTAAAGTTAGTTAACTTTTTCATTATTTGACTTCATTATCAAACAGATCTTGCCTTCTTATAAAATGTTTATTAAAATTAATGGCAAGTTTTATATTGCAAAAAAGAATGGTATGCTGAAAAAGCATAATAATGTGGTGAACATATAACTGACAGTTTAACAAACCAGCAAGACAGAGTGGATTAGGCAAAGAAATCTTCAATATCTCAGAAACAAATTAGAACTAAATAGCTGGCAAAGTGCTAGACAAAGTGATTTCAAAGTGAAATACTAGCAAAAAGCAAACAAATTTGAAAGATAGTAGGAAAGACCTTGTATAGTTTGATCTACAAGGAACAGAGAGACTTGTTCCCTACAGAAGTTATCAAAAGAATTGATGGAAACTAGTAGAGCAGCTCTGTTGATGCCCCAACAATCAAGTGTTGTTATGAGATGATAAATGAGCTGTTGCCAAAAGTAGGCAGCCACAGAGCAGCTTACCATGGAATATAAGGATATTGGGGAAGTTGTCCTAACTTGAATGTTCTGTTCCTCTCTTCCCACAGTGATATTGTTTTCATTCCCCAAATGAAAAACTTTTTAAATGACACCTGTTGCATTTCTTAGGACTAATCAGAGTAGTTTTATTTCCTATACAATGAGATTAGGTTTAATTTTTTATGATGTTGATTTCATGTCTTGCAGCATAGATGCTAGCAGTTATATTCTTTCCTTTTCGAAGTGTTCTCATTTGGCATGCTCTGTTTCATACATTAGTATCACATGATGTCTGTCTTAGAACCTTTTCCCACTGCTGTTGAATACTATCCACCCATCCTTAATTTGGGAGAAAACTACAACATTCTCCACTCAGTTTGTTGATAACTGTCTTGCTCCTCTGCACTCACCTGACTTTATTCCAAGATAATGTATGACAAAGTTAATAGATGAATATGCTTTGAGGCTACCCTTTGACAGTATCAGAATAAGGAAGAAAACAATATCTTAACACTAGTACATCTAAGAGTGATTCAAGCTTGTCTCAATTGATTGGGATGATTTGAAGGTGTTGTCCAAAAGACTTGACATTAAAAGAAGATTCCCAGGACATGTTTGTAGTGTGGTTAGATTCAAGAAGGAGATTGCCTTTAAATAAGCAGATTATGAAATATATCATGTCAGAAATACATTTGATGAAATAGTATTTGCAATATAGTGTAATGCATCACATCTATCATATGAAACCCTTGTGACTGATATTTTGTGGATAAATGAATGTACGTAAAACAGCAAAGTTGGTTGTGAACATTTTGCTTAATTCCATCTATCTTGCATTTGATGCATTTTGTAATGTGGTTAGGTTCATGAAGGCGATTGGCTATAAATAAATAGATGGATATTTCTTGTGTGAATCTACAGCCATACAAGACATAATGGGCCCCTGCCATGAACAACTGCTCTGTGCATAGATTCACAGGAGTCGTGCAACATATGATCATAACATTTGAAAACATCTTAAACAATACATGATATTGTGTCTTACATATTACTTTCAGAATTGAAATTAGGTGCATAAATGTATAGACCTACTTAAGATCAGTTTAATACAGGTAGTTCTTGAATTATGACCATAATGGAGCCTGCCCATTAGAGTCATGAATCATGACAGTTGTTAAACAAGATGCCCACATTATTGCCTCACTTAGCAATCTCAGGCCCTGCTCTCACCATTGTGGTTGTTAAACAACCATTCTAGTTCAAATGAACCATGAAGTGCCTCAGTGGTGGGGGAGTCCTGAATCCTAATTCAGTTCCAATCCTACATTGCAGCACCTCCCCAGTTCACACATGGCTTGCTCCCACTTCCCAAGGTCTGCCATACCCCTGCAACACTCTGCGCTCTGTTTCCCATTCTGCTGGGTCTCCACACACGTTGGAGACTACATAGGGAGACTGATGGGATAACAGCTAACCCTCCTTCCCAAACACGACTGGCTCTTGGCCCCTCTATACAGCAGTGGGACCTTATGTGCCATTCTGGAAGTGAGCACCATTTCTGATTGGTCACACTTCATTGTAGTCATTCCTCAAATGGCATCTGCTGTCCAGATGATGCCATCTGGCTTCCAAGGAGATCTATGGAAAAGATAAGAAACTGAGTCATGATGACGGTGTTGGACCAAGCAGGGTCTGAAGCAGGCCCAAGGCCTATGAGAATACAGCAAGGTGGGAAGCAGGGCCAAAACCTAGGAGAATCAGGAGAGTGGGTGGGCAGAGCGTTCCATTTTTTTTCACATGATCCCAGGGTGGGCACTTAAGCAGACATAACTAAGTAGGAGTCATAAGTCCCTTTGTTCAGCTCCGTTGTAAATTCCAATAGCTGCAGACGAAATGGTCATAAGTCAAGGACAACTATTAACTGAAACACTTTTATTAAATTGGAATTTCATTATGGTGTTCTAGAAAATACAATATGCAAAAATTCTATTGTTTCCAGAAAGGATTTTTTTACTCAGATTCCTAGTGGCATACTTATTTAACAAAGTATAGATACTCTTTATTTTGGTCAGTTCAAATCTGCACATAAATAGTACGTATGCATTCAGATTCACAAAATGATGTCATGTTTAATTTTATATCATGTACACATTGGTTCAGTTAGAGGTTCATTAAAATATGTAGTTTAACCAACAGTGCCACTATATCTCAGGAGCAAGTTTAATCAAACTAGAATTGATAAATTTGTAATATCATTGAAATTTTGATCATTATCTGATCTCTCAATATAAAAATTACCAGTGAGAATCAATCCAGATTATATTTAATATATAGAATGTAAAGTCTGAATGAAAGAGTCAAATGTAGTTTATTTTAAGAATGCATTGGCCGCATGGTTTTATTTGTATTAGCATTCAATAGCAATATTAATTAATCTCAGAATACAACTGCATCATCAGATCATATTACATTTCAATATAATGTAAAATAGGATGTAACAGATGTAGAGAGTATTAAAAGATTAAAATACTGCCAGGCTGAATCTGATGTGTGATGCACTTACTTTTCACAAATCATCTGTCTCTGGAACACCATTGACCTCTGTAGGCTGTATAGTTATTATTATGGGAATATTCTCAGTGGTCCAACCTTTAGGAGTCCTGTTGAATGATCTCCTGGTAGAAAGTGGGTTAGCAAGGACCATAAATCGTGGATCATTTAGCAGCAGAAAATTAAAATCTGGGACTTTGTACTTGATAAGTTTTGATGCTCTTTCAAACCCACCAAAAGGAGTGGCGACTCTGTAGATGATGGGAAAAAAACAGAAAAAAGACAAATGTTTATTCTTCCTTATCATTTGCATCTGAAAGGGGGCTTTTCAATTTTTTCCCCTTGTCTTTCTATTTAGAACAGGGATGTCAAACTCGCATTGTCATGGTGTCATCCAATGATGTATGGTGACTTTTCCCCCCTTCGCTAAACGGGGCTGATTGCTGCTTTCTTAAAATAGCCATATCCATTTATTTTGTAATATTATCTGTCTATATGAATATCAGAATATTATTGTTCCAAGGTTTTTGACAAATAAAGGAAGCCATTATTAAATCATCATTATCATCATCTAGCCTTTTATAACAAAAGCCAAGAAGGTAATTGTGGCAGATTAATATTTTTTCCTACAAAGCAGTGATTTGTTTTTGCTGGTAGATCATAAGGAGCTTGTTAGTTGGTAACAGTGACGCATGATGGAACTGATTAAAACATAATATTTTGGTAGTTTGTCATTCCAATGCAGAAATATAATAAATATTCATATATTAGTTTACAACTTCTTTTTTTAATATATGTTTTATTGTAGTTTTCCTTTAGCAACCAACATTTTTTGTGGACAGTGTAATGACTGGGTTAATATATTTTTTTATACAATGCTAACAATAATAATACAGTTACATATACAGAGTTACTGTCTTCCAACTTCTAGGCTTAATATGCTCATTACAATTATAATATATTCTTTTATGTATCAATATATATTACACTCCCAATTTATACTTATTTCTTTATTTTTCCCATTTGTTGGGATTCTTCTATATTCACCTCATTATCTTTAAACAATACTATTCTCTCTTTATGATTCTTTATCACTTTTCCCCAAATATATATATAAACATCAATATCATTTCTTCATAGAATATACTTGTTAACCCCATTAAGCCTCTTAATGTTTTAGTGTTATGAATATCACTCAGTAGTTCATATATTTTCAGTATCTTAATTTTCTATAGACACCAATAAAACCAGCGGTTAATAGGATTTAATCAGTCCCTAAATTATATCTTTAAGTTCCCTATATTTATAATCCTTAAAAGCTATATATTCCAATATGTTTTTTACATCCTACTATTACATCTAAGTAGTACATTTAGATATTACTGAACTTAATCTTACACCTCCTAATCTTAATATATTTATGTTTATAATGAATTCTAGTACACATCTATGTATATGCTACTATTTTTCCAATTTGAACTTTCACTTATTTCTATTGGTTTTTAATATAATTATTATATTGCAAGATATTATACCTTATCCATTGTCTATCAATCTTTTAAGAATTTCATCATTTATTGATTTTTTTGGTTGTTCTTTTATGTTTCCCTCTTAGAATCCTATATGTCTTTCTAATATGTTTGCACAGACTATTTACCTTATCCTTTATCTCCTTCTGCTGCATCTTTTGTGTATCCATCCATAGAGCTTTCGTTATTTTTGGAAAATCTTCCTTTTTTGTCTCTATTCTGTTGTAACCTCTTAAGGGATTAGCTATTTGATTTTTAATATTTACTGTCTTTTCAGTGATTTCATCTGCTTGTAGCTTATTTGTATCTTCTTGTAATTTATTTTGTTTTGGCTCCTCTACAACTCCTTCTAACTTCTCATCCATCTTTTTATTATATTCATCTTTTTTCACCATTTGTTGGGTGGCTTTCTATTTTCACATCTTTATCTTTAATCAACTTCTTACAATTCTTTGTCACCATTTCTAACATTTCGTCATAGAACTTTATTGTCTATATTGCTTATATATTTCTTTTCATTACTATATTCTTTTATCTATTTCTCTTTTTTCTTTTTTGTACCTTTTACTCATTCTTCTTTTTATTGTATTAATTTTTATTATTGTAATTATAATATTTCATAAAATTACAATTAAAAAAGCAAATAGCAAACATGATCACAGGACACTGCAACTATAGTGTAAACCAGTTGCAAAGTGCCCAAATTGTGATCACATGACCATGAGGTGCTGATATAAGCAGAACTTCAAGGACCAGTTGTAATCATCATTCCCTGAACAAATGGTCATAGGTTGAAGACTAGTCTATAAATTGTCTGGTTCCAAATAATTTGAGTATGAACAAGATCTCTAATCTCTGATAAAACTCATGAATTTGGCAAATTCCATTTGTCAGTAACTTGTATTTTAGTATATTAAAACAACATTATTGACTATATTAATAATACATATTATTTGTATTCTAGATAAAAAAAAGAGTAGTACAGAGTTCAACATGGCAAAAGTAAATTCCTTGAAGATAATGTCCAGATGATGTCAAAGAGTTGTAATGCTCTATATTTCTTGAAACCTAAACATATAATTTGAGGTTGACTCACGTTGTACAATCAAATCTCAAAGACAATAAAATCTCCTTAACTGAGTTCAGAGAAGTACAGGTATTTTATACAACATAAAATTAGCCTAGGCTTGTTTTTTTCTCCTCTAGTTTTGTGATTTATGATAATGGTAGAGTGATACTATGTATTCAGGTGTAGTAATCAATATCATATATAAGTGCAAAAGGATCTATTCTAGACAGGAAACATTACACGTAATTCTAGAATATTGTGTTCTTCCAAACCATGTTGATCCTATTATTCTGGGAGTGGTCTGGCTGTTTTTCACAAGTGTTTTTGAAAAACTACCAGATCAGCCCCAGAATGTTTGGATCCATCCAAACTAGAAATGTTGTCTTAAGGTAAACAAGTACTCAACTATAAATATTAATGCTATTGACAACTCAGAGGCAATATGTACTTTAATTGCAAGTTTACATATCCCCACCTACTTACCCCACCTACATACATAGTTGATTTGAAAAGCCTATTGATCTATTTAAAATCTGATTTTCAGATCATGATAAATGGTTTAGCACAATCTGTGAATCTATAGAAAGAAGCCTCAATACATCTTGATCTTATGTTTGTCCTTCTATTTGTTCTGTGTACTTGGCAAATCTTTTAATTTCAAGTAAAGGTAACATATACCAGATTGGCATGCTCAGTGGTAATAACAGTATCAGAGAAATCCATATGAAATCATGGATTTTGAAGTTTGCATAATTTCCAGAGCTGAGATTCTGGTTAATTAAAATCATAAGTGACAATTTTTTATTTAAAAACGTCAAAATATGTTCCAAAGACTTAATTTTAATTAATGTTTAAATGCAAATAAACTTAGCTTTCACCTTGACTGCTTCTTGGATTTCCCCCCTTCCAAACCACTTTACAATAAGTGAGGTCATCAGTATGAAAGCAGTGCACATCTGTATACAAAGCATGGTTTAATAAGAATTGCACATATAGCCAAAATGGGAAATTTGATTGCTGAAAGGAAGAGATATTTGAGGAATAACAATTAGGTTTCAATCGGTAAAGAAGAGGTAAAGTGATGTTACATAATCTTTTGAATAAAGACCTTTTATCTTTTGGTTTCTTTTTCTCATTAAAAAATTGTGTGCAAGAAAGCCAGTTTGTTTATATATATTACATATATAGGAAATATTTAAAAGGAATTAATATATCTAGTTTGTTACCATTGAATTGCAAGGGAAAAAATGATGTAATGCTTTGAGCATCTATAGTATCTATCCACTAATCATCTTAATAGAAAGTTTTTAAAATAAAAATTAGATAAAGCCACCATATTGTAATTGTTTAAAATTAAATTCTGATGGAATCGGCATGCTTCAAAGCAACATGATAGCCCCTACTGTTATCTTTACTTCCAAGAATGTCTCTAGATCCCACAGAGGCGCCATAGGAGTCTTAGGATGTATAAATGGCCATGGCTGCAGTCCAGACCTTTGTTTAGAAATGTCACCTCCCCACAAAAACAAACAGGCTGAGATTAGCTGGTAGGGAGCACTCTGGGGCAATGGAAGTTTAAAAGCAGCAGCAGAAAAACATATGCAGTTTAGGAAAAAAAGAGGCAGTACCCAATCAACCTCATCTGGATTTGGAAATTAAACAGCATCAGTCCTACTTAGTCCTTGAATGGATATATCCAGAAGAAACAGTGAGTTGTTAACAAGAAGACTTATCTGGACATGTTAATATAATCATCAGACAGTTCAACTTAAAGGACGAGCTACTTTTTAAAGAAAGTGCTTTATTAATGTAGCCATTTTATGGGAACCTATCTCAGAATTTCAGCTGCCAAAAGTTGTTTACCTTATTTAAATGGGGGCTGAAGAGCTGGGATAACATTTTCAGGCTGCTAGAGGATTTTTATACTGTCAGTTGTTTAGTAGTTGTTCCAATGTGGTACTGGCAGTCAGCAGAAGATGCTTCATGCGTTACAGGATTAGTCTTGCTATATGTAGATTAGTAATATCCAGATGGACTGGATTCCTTCACTGCTTTGAAAACAATCCATTTCAGGAAGGGAGTTTGGCTTCTTTAACAAGACAGGAGGCACAACCAGTCAATCCAGTTTACTGTTACATCTAGGCATCCCGCAGTGCTTCACTTCTGGCTTAGGCTTCTATTTAAGATACTACATTAACTAAGGGGAAAAAATTGCTTAGCATTGAAGAAAATCAGGGCAGAGGAAATAGTTAATTTCATCATCATCACCACCACCTAAATAAATAGACTAGTGGTTTTGAAATGTATTAATCACAGAAATGTGTTGTGGTATTCTTTCAAGCTGACTCAATTTATTCTTTGTAGAATCCTAGGACATTTCCATAGAAAGGAACATATATAGGCAGTCCTCAGCTTATGATCACAAATGAGCCTAGAATTTATGTTGCTAAGTGAGAAATTTGTTAAGTGAATTTTGCCTCATTTTACAACTTTTCTTGCCACATTTATTAAGTGAATCAGAGCAGCTGTTAAATTAGTAACATGATTGTTTAGTGAATCTGGCTCCCCCATTGACTTTGCTTGTCAGAAAGTCATAAAAGATGATTATATGACCCCAGGACACTGCAACGGTCATAAATATAAACCAGCTGTCAAGCATCCAAATGTAAATCACGTCACCATGGGATGTTGTTACAATCGTAAATGTGAAAAATGATCATAAGTCACTTTTTTCAGTGCCACTGTAACTTTGAAGGGTCACTAAACAAACTGTTATAAGTCAAGGACTACCTGTAGTTATAAGTTGGAGTGGGGGAAGTGCTAAGAAGACATTGTATCCATATTGCGGTTGTTTTTCTTTTCCCTTTTTTCTTTTCCCAAATAAATGAAGCTTATTTTACAGTTTCCTACCTCATACAGGGATGTCAAATTGGAGGCCTATGGGCCAGATGCACCGCATGCAGGCCATGCCCACCGCAGCTCCACAGATGGAAAAAGCGCCATGTGATGGCAGCGTGATGCAGCAAGTTTGACACCCACGCAGGGTAACAAATCATGCAGCTTGCTAGTTCACAATTGCAGTCCAAACTGGCTAAAGAAAGCCCAGAGGACTCAAATAATATATTCCTTTGCTTTCTAGGAACATTAGCACTATTTTTCAAGTTAGGAGAATGTTATTAAAATGATATTTTCCATGAACAAAGAGTTTACTTTTCAAATAGTTAAAATTTCCATTTACAAGTTTCATTGTGAATGCTATTTACACAGCTTTCCCCCACCCCTTCTGTACAGTTTTGTCAGTTGTCAGAGACTACCTAGATAAATCACAAACCTGACATTTAATTCAGTTAAAATTCCTGAATGAAGTGTCTTAATTTAATAATATATTCAGTGAAAATCTATTGTTTGCGGAACCATCAGAAGATAATAATATTTCCAAATATTGTATCCCTTTTGGAAATGGAGTTATACAATTAAGTCTCAGAATCGTTTCCCTCCCCTCATGACCCTCAATGAATCCTCCTTTTGCTGCTCCCCTTCCTCCTTGTGAACATCAGATTAGTGAGATACAAATTTTTGCTCATTTAAGATTTAATTTAATGATTAGTGTTTTGTAGATCATCTTGTCTTTCTAAGAAATAAAGCTATGTTCTTTTCAAGTGACTGGTGAGGATTGACAGTAAGGTTGGGAATTATTGTGATATATAATCTAATATATTATGCATAATATGGTGTCTACTAGCTTAAGGCAAACAGTTACACCCTTCTCTAGAAATTGCTAGTTTTATTCCTCTCTCTCTGCTCCCTTCAATTTTCTCCCAAATCCTGAATTTTTTGGGGGTGGAGGTCTCTATTTTTTTCTTAGCACAAGAGTCTAGATCCCAAAATAAAAAAATCCAGTCAGTCAAAACAAGGAAGAAATGGGTGTGGTGGTGGAAACACAATTTTAAAGACAGTTTGAAAAAGAAAGTGAATTGGGAAAGTAGGACACTCATGAATTTCAGGCTTTTTGCCAGTCTTTGGGAATGTTATCTTGTGTGGATTATCTGGAACAGGTTAGGGATCTTTTAGTCTAGGACTCACTGCATTGTAGAACTGAACTATTAGAAGTAATGGAGATTAAGTTTGGTATGTGGGTCTTCCACTATGGTTTTAATATCCAGGATATTGTCAGAGTAGCTGCTGGTTTCATGGCACCATCAGAATATGATACAGGAACATGTTTGCAGACTTGGATTATTTGGCTTAGTTCAGTTCAATATGTTTATTAGTTTATTTCAGTTTGATCCCATGTATTAGCCTTAAATCTAAGGCAGGCAGGACAGATACTGCTTTTTATCAAGTACTATTTCATATGCATTTAAAAATAATTCTGAATTTTATGTTAAATGAATTTTATTCTAATTAATGTATTGTAAAACTTGTGGCAGCAAATGACTTATACATAACAAAACTAAAGCAATGAAATAACAACAAGCAGCACTTTTCTTTTATGCCCTTTAAATCCTTTTAGCTGCCTTCTGAATCCATTCCAGCTCCTTTTGAATTGTCACAGCTAGACGAGAAAATATTCCAATGTGGTTGTGCCTGATAACTAAATGGATGTTGCAGCTATATTCAGTCTTTTTATCTGAGCTTGTTCTGTTACAGTTGCAAACAAAAATGAGTTAGGTAACACAAAAGCTTTGTTGGTTTAGATAATTTCCAAATCTGAATGGGGAGAATGAAATATAGTCAACCTTTATATTTTTTTGATAGTAATGAGCATGCAACTGCAGTATTAAACTCAGAGTTATATTTCCTTGATGTTCTTGCAATGACATCATATAGATGTAAGGTCTAACTCACTCGAGACTCATCTCACAGTTTAGATTCTATAGACTCTTCGTTATGATTTGACTTTGACCTCTCAAGTTGTAATCTCCAAAATAGGAAATTTATATAGACATAGAAAAAATAAAAAGGGGAGTACATTTTGTAACATTGTCAGTTTATTATTAAATTGTTATTCTTACCTAGTTAATTCTAATAGAGTTTTCTGAATTGTATATTGTTTTCCAAGTTTATGTTTTGGGTACTAGTGAGCCTTGATGACATCACATGTGTCATAATTCACTAGTACCCACCCACACAGCCATTATTGGCTCCTTTATTTCCTACTGTTTCTATGATTTAAGAGCAAAAACTCATTATATTATTGTAAATTAATTAAGAAACCATCTTGCACACAGACTCCCAAAAGCACTTTTCATTCCCATTTATTTTTTATTAGGGCCTCTAGGATATTGATTTCCTTACCATTACCTCAATTATGCTCATAGCTGTAAACATAAGAAGATTTATGACAGCAGGACTGTAGTTAAAAACAATGGTGTTTCTTAAGAGAATGGCATAACAGTGATATCTTATTTTTTCCTTGTCTTAGTTTTGTAAGAGAAAAACACTGAAAAAAAATTAAGATTCTCCACATGAATATTTTTGTTTTAAGTATTTCAATACAATATTTGTTTTTTTTATTTATAATATATAGTTATCATGAAATCATATCTGTCAATATCATTCTTTATTTTCCCAAGATGGGCAAATCTTGAGAGAAGCATCATGCCCAGCCTAAGGTAGGTACAGTGTTTGTATACATTTATTTGGCATATTTATTTATCACGTTTGTATAATATGAACATCTGTTCAGATTATCCCTCCAATTCTGATTAACCTTGAAGAAACTCCTTACAATATCTGATAAAAGGAGACATTTGGTGACATCTGAAGAAATAATAAGGGATTCGTTATTGATAATACATCTGTTTGATGTGTCCATAGCTAGGTTTATGCATGCACACAACACCCTGAACTATAGTTAGTTTTTTTAAGTTTGGGTTTGATATATTGAATGAGCCTAACCACTGTTTTGTACATGTGATTCAGTACATTGTATGACTCCATGCAAATGGCTTATTAAGCAAACCACGATTTGCTTAAGCTTAGCATGGTGTGTTAACCTTAGCCTGACATGTTATTACATCTTTAGTACCGTAATCAAGTGTAATTTTTTTGGTTAGTTTTCTTAAGAGATAGTTGCGATGCCTTATTTTGCAGAGCAGAAAACCAGTCTTGATCAGCTGCTAGAAGCATGCAGTGTCTGTTTCCTGTTTTCTGTAGCAGTGAACTACTACCTTTTGATAGTTTTGTCTGTGTGTATTTTGTGAGTATGATGTATTAGTCACACAGCATTAGCTACAAGCTATTAAAAACAGACATAGTGTCTCAATAAATGAGATTACTATATTGAGTATGAATAAACAAGACCCACAACCTGGATATTTTATAAAAACACTCCCAAAATATTTTGAGTCAATGTCAACATGTTTAGAACTTTTACTAAAAGCTACAGATTAGAATTTCACTGATGAATATTGGGTTGGGGTTGTTGTTGTTTTTTGCCAATCCCCTTAACATATATTCGGCATTTATATGACACTTCCATTCTACTTTGTATGTATTTATCCATTTTGATTGTTTAAAAATCCCAACCATCTAATTTAAAAAAGTTACAAAAGAGTCAGTTTATTACTTAAGCACAAAATTCCTTTTACTGCTGAGACTCAATATTCTGAGTCTCCAATTTATATGCAAATGTGTGCCGATTAAATAAGATTACATCTCAGCCCCATCTATAAAAGTAGTGGGAGAGAAGAAACAGTAACCTATATATTTTTAAAAAGACCCTGGGCAAGCATTTGATGGTTGAAAAGATATTTAATGTGGATGATGAAGATTGCAGTGGAAATCGTGATTGTGATATAAAGTCAGAAGGGTATCATGTCATAAATATGGGTAAGATTTTGTGCTTTTTCCTGGGATTGATTTTTTGTGTGTGTGTGAGAATTATGTTTGATTTCTTTTTTAAAAAAATAGAAGATATTATCTGTAGCTGAGTTGAACTATAGAGTTCTTGATGCTCTCTGAGCTTGGTTGTTTGTTTGCAGCCATTTCATTACTGAACTGGATAACATGATTACAAGGTACCAAGAACTGCACATTCAATTTTTCCTCCTGGAGCTCAAGATGGTGAATAATGTATGCCCTCCCCTTAATTTTTTCCCACAAAATCAAAATGTACAGTATTTTGGGGTGTAAGAGGGTGACTGGCTCAAAGGTAACCAGGAAGTTTCAATGGCTGAGTGTAACTTAGAACCTTAGTACCATTCCTTCCTGGTCCAACATATTAACCATTCCATTAAAGTGATGATGGAGAGAGTGATTGTTTTGTTCAAGAAGAGCAAAGTGTATGTTTAACTTATGTTAGAGCCAACTGTGGAATATGAAAATGTATTATATGAGATTAAATGAGGCTTCATTTAGGATAATGTGTATCTGTTCATATCATAGAGAAAATATGACAGAATGGGGAATATGCAAAAAGAATACGACCAAAATAGTTATAAGCAGCAATTCATTACCACATAAATTATATAAAGGATTTGGGTAACAGATGAGAACAGTATAATGGATGATATGATAGAAGTATATAAAATTTCCCAGGTACAGCAAATGTGGGTAGGATTAGAATTTGGATCATTCATTGAAATGAAATGTGTGGAGGTTAATATAGCTGGTGAAGGCTGCTGTGGAAATCATGTTTGTGATGTAAAGTCACATGGGGGATCATGTCATTCACATGGACAAGACTGAGATTTTGTGTTTCTTCCAGGGATTGTTTGTAAAGGAAATATTTTTTACACAATAAATACTTAGGAAATACTTTTTTACACAATGAATAATTTAATTATAGAATTAACGTCATCAGATGTGATGAAGATCACCAATTTAGTCAGCTGTAAAAGACTGGACAAATTCCTTATAGTTGAGGTCATTTATTAGTAGTTGTAGAAGCAGTAACATATTTCATGAAACCCAGGAAGCATCATATATAATAACTACTAGGGAGAATAATGGAATCATGTAATGTATATGTCAATTTCAAGTTTCCTGAATTTCTCCTTTTACTGAAATTTATGTATACTTTGATGCCTAGTTTTGCAAATATACATACTGTATATTATGATTGTAACTATGATTATGACGTATGACCTATTACTTGCTGTTTATATATACACTGTGAGCTTATGCACTGGAGACAAATTCCTTAAGTGTCCAATCACACTTTTTTTCTGTCCCATCCCATCCCATCCCATCCCATCCCATCCTATCTATTTAGGTGAAGTTTTATATTTTTGCAAAGATTTCTTAATATCTTGTATAATTATTTTCATGAATACTGGAGAAACATTTTTGAACAGATTTAGCCCAGCATGTTTTTTTTTTAAATACAGTTAGCTGTATGGAAGCTTTGAAATAATTTTTAAATTAAAACTAAGTTTCAGTTAATGTGTTGAGTTGAAAAGATCAAACAAGATCAGTTTGTCTTCAGTATGAATTACAATTAATTGAATAAATAAATTTATATGCTGCCCAATTCCCAATGGTTCTGGGTGGCTAAATTAAATTACTTTGCACCCCCTCTGTATTGCCCTCTTAGACGTGCTTGTCAAATTCCTATAAGAGTTGCTTGGTCATGATATGGCATGGAAAAGTCTCTGGTGATCCAATTCTTATGTAAACTAGAAACTACTGTTAAGGGCTCTAGGCTTCTGATGAACCCATCTAAAGGAACACAAATAATTGCAATCCTTTTGTAAGCTTCCTTATCGTCATGTCTTAAAACCCACATTCATTTTCTTCACGTTATTCTTTTCTGCATTTGATGAAATTTGATGATAGTTCAAACTTACCTGTTAAAGCTCTTAAAGCTGGGTAGTTCTGGTATTGCTTCTGGCTTAAACAATTTAGGATACAAAGCTTCCAGCAGCTCAGGGTCATTACTGATGGCCTCAATCCAAGGTGATTGGTAGTATTTTGGTACAGATGTAGTGTTGAACTTCTCAGGAGGAATTGTCTTCAAAGGTCCAGAGTAACCTTTAGAAGAAGAAGGATAGCAACACATTTGATTTTGATAATAGCAGTTTCCCAATATATTTGGGCAATTCATTGTTTCTACATCTCCAGTAACTCAGATTATTGAGTTAGAAACAATTTATTGTTTCTAACTCCAGTAATATTACTATTACATTTTAATAATATTTTTAAAATAGGTAGTTTTAGGTGATATTCTGTGTCCTGTACCTTTGAAATATTCTTGATAAATATCAGTGACTTTGCTCTGGAAATAACAATTCGGTTTTACATATTCATGTATTACATACTGGATGTTATGAAGAGAGATCATATTTGGAAAGGACGGGTGGAAAAAGATAAAAGTCAAGGTGTTAGATTCAAAACTTGTAAACATGAACTTTCCATCCCTTGCAAGATTTAGCTGTGCCCTCCCTATAATAATATAAAACAATTTAAACATCTTCAGTAATACAAGTACAGATAGATATACATAATTTGAGCAGTCAAGGAATTGTAGCGCAGCATGTCAGTCAAATGAACAACCTACCCTGAAGGACCCAGATCAGGAGAAACCAGCTTGGTTAATTTCCAGCAGAAGTCAGACATGTACTAATTAGCTGCCTTTGCAACATCACTCCCCTTCCCAACATGGTTTTTAAGTAGGTTAAGAAACAAAAGGATTTTAAAAATAATAAAGTAACAAGCAAATTTAATAGAAGATAATTTACTTGAACCAGCTAAGTTCAAGAAGCCCTTATTAGCTTATTATTTTAAGAAAATATGTATGAAGAGTAAAACCAAGGGAAGGGAAGACAAACTTGGTGTACTGTAGGGCTGTACAGATATACAGTGATACCTCTACTTACAAAATTAATTCGTTCCGGAAGCCTTTTTGTAACTTGAAAACTTTGTAAGTAGAGACGCATTTTACCTGTAAATGCCCTAATCCGTTCCAAGTCCCCCAAATTCAGACAATAATTTTTTATAAATTATATTTCGTTAATACCTGTAATAAAAACATGTTACATTACCATT
>JAEANM010008881.1:1564-16704 GCA_017656035.1 Myanophis thanlyinensis
TGTGTGTATTCATATAAAATCAGTGGTGAAATTCAACCAATTTTGCTACTAGTTCGGTGCGCGCTCACATGCGCACTTTGTGTGATGCGCACCAACCACACTGCCGCACATCTTCTCAACCCTAGGTTTTTCCACTCTGGAGGCAGCCCAGGTGATTGTGAAGGCTGCAGAGGGCTGAAAAACAGCTGTTCTGAGCAATTTGGGTAAGTAAAACCCTCAACCCCCCCAATGGGATATAGGACAGGAAAGGGCAGGGGTGAGTGGGCGGGGCCAAACTTGAGCACTGCTACCGGTTTGTTAGAACCAGTGCGACCAGGCTGAATTTCACCATTGATACAGATAGAAAAACAAAGGGATGTTTTTCACTTTCCAAGAAAAGGAAAGATATATTTTTCTGTCCTGATATTTCTAGCTTTGAATCCCATTACTTACTGCAGAATAATCAAATCAACACTGAAGTCATTTGGGCACAGTAATTAGATGCGCAACTATCTCGGCCCTTCCCCCTTCCCTTGAAAGCTTTCCTTTCAAGTATACATTTATTGCAGAGTTACCACAGTTGTGTTTGTTTCTCAAGCTTAAAGACTATTAAGCACTCTTAAACACAAACAGAGAATGGAGAGCCAAAGACTTGGAAAAGAGAATTCTAAAATCTATTTCATACAGATGTGTGCAACTCTGTTAAAAATATCTTTCTAGACTGTGTGGCATCTTTTTTCAAACCACTTAAATCTAATCCAGATATTTTGTAGTTCTAGACTGTGGCAAGGGTAAAAATAAGGCATGGGAGTAAAAAAAAAGAGAGAAAATTAAAGAACGAGTAGAAAGTAATAGAAAGATGGAGCAGTTTGTGGGTGGTGTGCAGAGGAATGCCTGTGAGAGAGTTCTCTAAGGTACCAGGCTAAGAATCAAGAGACTGTGAGTTCTAGTCTCACCATAGACAGGAAAGCTGGCTGGGTGACTTTGGGTCCGTCATTCTCTTTCAACCCAACCTACCTCACAAAGTTGTTGTTCTGTGGAAAATAGGAGGGGAAAGGAATACTACGTATGTTCGCTGCCTTTTATTTATAAAAAATAATATAAAAATAATAAAGGCGGGAAAATAAATACATTTTTATGTACACTTCACAAAATGACTGTTTGTCTAGTACATGTTTTTGGTGAGCTGTAGACCCAGACCAGAATTCAACTTATGAAATAGTAGATGTTCCACATTCAATATTCATGTTGTTCAATAAATAATTATAAAGTATAGTTACTTTGTTTTACCCAAAAATATGCCTATTCCTAACATATTTTTTTCCTGTTTTGAAATAAAAAAAACTACGTGCAATACAATGAGGAAAAGCATCATTGATATTTTTAATAACCAAACCATTTTTATTTGTTTGTTTGTTTTTCTGACAGGAGAAAACTAAAGCAAACTATTTTTTGGGGTTTGGTTTTCTCCTGTCAGAAAAACAAAATTGTCTTTTTCCTGCCCAAAGTCAAGAAATGAATTCACCCATAATCTGCCTAACATTATATTTTATTTTATTTTTGATCCTGAGAATCATA
Source organism: Myanophis thanlyinensis (assembly GCA_017656035.1). NCBI lineage: Eukaryota > Metazoa > Chordata > Lepidosauria > Squamata > Homalopsidae > Myanophis > Myanophis thanlyinensis. The sequence continues at coordinate 3,122 of JAEANM010008881.1, forward strand.
TAAAGTGACTCCAAGGAAGCAGTCATCTATCCTTGGCCCCAAAAAACCTTGAATTAATCTATTATGTAGCCAAGATGATGTGGGATGCAGTCTCTCTTTGTGGGATAGATCAAGCAAGCAAACCACAAAGGCTCAATGATCCGATTTCTTTTTGTTGCTTGAAAAAAATGCAGTCTGAATTGCAGTGCTGCCTCTTCCTGGGAGTGTGACCTTTTGAGAAAGGAAATTCTCTCTTGCCAAACCAAAATCTCTTGGCGTTCCCTTCAACTCTATTTGTTTACCCACTTGGGGGTTTTCTAACAGAGGTGGCTCTTTGGTGCATTTTGTCTAACTTTCTCTATGACCGGAGTTTTGCTGCAGAATTATTAATAGTGTTAACGGACACAGTAGGTGGCACTCTTACCTCTAAACACGACTTAAAGTGACAAAAATCCCCTCCTGCTTTAATGTAGCTCAGGCAGGAGAGAGACGGAGACAGAAAGAAAGAGAAAACAAGCAGAATGCATCCTATTATGATAAAACAAGAGCAATTGTTGCAGAACTGTCTTGATCGGATCCTTGAATTAGCCGTTGTTATCTTCCTTCCTTCCAAACATCTCTTTATTTCATCCTGCTGCCCTCACAACAAGATTTTTCAAGGGAGAAACTTGTATAAAGATGTACTGTGATTCTGTGCTTGAAAGCGACTATTAAAATCTCAGGTTTTGTGGGCAGATGATGAGGCATTCCTGGGCCTATCTTGGTGCCTTCAAAACAATTGTACATTATACGGTTTTGTGGCATGCAAAGTTGCTGGCATTTGGGGTACTCACTACCAATTTCTGCACAGTCACATTTGTGGTACTGTGTATCCTTTGTACATTGCTGCTAAGAATCCCATTTGTTGTGCCTCAGCTGATCTAACCAAAATATATTTTTTAGCAATGATATGCAAAGCATGGTGTCCCCTTGCATAGTTCAACCTCCAATAAAACCATTGCAGGCTTCATGTATGCATGTTTAAGAGTACAATATCAAACAGTTTCAAATTATAGTATTGAACAGTACTTTAGATCACCACAGACAAAACATTTGGATTACGATGATGCACTTGGAACCAATCTTGAAGCTCCAGTTGATCCAGAATGTGGCAGTGACACTACTGGTGAATGTTGTAGGGTAACACATCCTAACGTCACTGCACTTGCATTGGAGATCAATGATCTTCTGGATCAAGGTCAATGTTTTACTTATGGCTTACAAAGCACTATGTAGAGCAGGGGTCTTCAAACTTGGCAATTTTGAGACTTGTGGACTTCAACTCCCAGAATCCCTCAGCCAGAAAAGCTTGAAGACCCCTGATGTAGAGTACTACTAGATCAGATCAGGCAGTGCCTTGCCAGAAATTAATCTGCTCATCAAGTGAGACCATTTCAAGAAAGTCTGCTTAGAGTCTCCCTCTTGTAAGGTCCTAATCCAAGATGACATAGCAAGATCCAATTGACCTCAATCCTTTATTACTTCTGCCTAAATGACAGAATCTTGCCAAACTAGAGCTCTAACCTTCTAACCTAATAAATAACTCCTGAAAGATTCTAGGGTGTGATTACTTTGAACCTCTTCCCTCTTTTTCCATCCAGCTGTGGACTGTGTAGTTTCTTAATCCAAGCATCTCCTTGTAAAAGGTCGGTGTTGCGAAATTCCCTCTACCCCTCACTGCTTCTCCAGGTATACACACAATCACATCTATATCAGAAGTGATCCTGACATATCATGTCTTTACTATGGCAGCTGCCATATTTTGGAGCTCTCTACCCCAGATGTTCATAAAACTCTTTTCATCATGGCATTGAGAAGATTTCTGAAGGCGGTTTTGTTTACTGAAATTTCAACTTTACCAAAATGTCTCTGATATCCATCTAGGGGAAGAGGAAGGAATAAATTGTCTCTATTGTTTGTTCATTTATTTAAAAATGTTAATGTTATACACTCACTCTTTTCAATTTGGTTGGGCAGGAAAAAGAAACAAGCCCTACTCCACTAATCTGTTTTCACCCCATTTCAACTCAGAGATTTTCTATTATGTTATGTTCAAAAACATAGCAACATTACAAGTTTGTAATATGATCATGGCATGTGTGTATATATATAAAGAAGAGGAACATGCATGAGACAGCTTCACGTCGAAAAAGGACCAAATTTCTGAGTGTTAACTGGGTTTAGATCTGATTATTAGCATAATTTATAGAATAGGCAAATAAATAACGATACTGTGTTTAGAATAAGCAAATCTAAAATAATACAGGAAACAATAAATCTCCAAATATCCAGAGTATAATTGTCAAAATCTACTAACCAATGCCCTTATCAGCCCAGATTTAGAAGTGCATATATAGCTGACTAACCCCTAATTAATAAATTAATAATCTCCTGAATCTATGTATTCAACTCAGAAATGCTAGAGGCTGAAGCACCCAAATGAGGAATAAGATCAGAGCTTTAGATTAAACAAGCGTGCAAAATTTATTATCAAAGGAATAATAAAAAGCAACATACACATGAGCTTATTGAAATGGAATTTAGACATTACTATCTTATATCAATTTCACAGCCATTGCACTGGCTGCTAGTATAGTTCTGTAGTGAATTAGAAATGCTAATTTTAAATTCTAAAGCCTTTATTTGGACCAGGTTATATGAAAGCAGGAAAAGATGAGAAATTCAGTCCACTTTTTTTTTAATTAAGGAGGATCAACACTCAAGAGTTCTTTTCATGAAAAGGGGTAAAGTCTTTCAGATATATTATACAAACCTTTCAGATATATGTTATACAAATCTGCAAGAACAGAGTACAGATTTATTAATATTTGCTACCCTTCTCAGTAGCAAATGCTAATAAATGTTCATCAACCACACATCCTGAAGTCTATTTGTGGCTCATTTTTGAGCAACACCATTCCCTGCAACTTACTACCAAGATGACAACTTAGATCTAAGACTACTTTAGATGACTAAAATAGAAGAAGTATAATACCATCAGAAGATCCTAAACTATCCTTAATCTGACAGGGCAGGTTCTGTCCTGTATCATATTTAGCCATTTCCTCTTTAGAATTTTTCCAGCCAAAGATTTTATTCCACTATTGCCCTACAAATTGTAGAATTCCACAGAGAGTTTAGACATCTTTATCTCCCATTTGTATTCTGTCTAGTTTTTTCCCATAAGTTTTTCCCCTTACCAAGAGGAAACTATTTTAGAGGAAAATATATAATAACTTCTCCAAGCTTTTGGTTGCTAAGGCTGAGAGCCTTTGGATGAAAGTAGTTTACTTCTCATTTTTTTTAAATCTTAAGATTGAGTCACCTTCATTTTCTGAAAATTATTTATTTTAAAAGCTAGTATCAGAACTGTGTGCTACTGTATGTTCTCTATAATGATCCCTAGGCATATATCTATATTCAGATGCATTTGCCTAAAATACACATATTTTGCAAGCAATTTTCAGAAATGCATTTTTTACATTATCTTCACTAATACATGAATTTTTCTGAGCATTGTGTCCTAATCTGTTTTATAAACATATTTTGACTAGAGGACTGCATTATAGAAGTAACTGAAGAATGAATTTTGAATGATAATTGAGTCTCGGTACTGAAAAAATGAGCTGCATTCACATTGAAAACATATTCTTTCATTTTTTTTAATAATATCTAGAATTACCCCAAATCAACATACAGTACTGTCATTAATGCATTATTTCAATAGGTAACACAAATATGCTAACTTCATACTCTTGAATAGAGTAGCTGAACTCCTTCGGATGGTAGAGACTGCAATATCTGTAATCCAAAAGGTAAAAGAAGTCAACTGCAAAGTTTTATTTCTAATTAAAAACTCTGGATAAATAATTTGATCAACAGGTACCCCTCTTGCTGATGATATCAAGGGCAAACAGAGGTTGAAGATGCATTGTAAACACCAACAATCTAACAAATGTATACATTCACTGGTTATTCTTTGCTTTTTTTCCATTTTAACTAAAGACTCTTGGGACATTATATGGAGCAGTGAGTAAAGAGAAGCCTTTTCTACAGCATTGTTGTTGATTTAAAAAAAGAATCTTACAATTCTTCCTTTTACTGGTAGTCCTTGACTTATGACCACAATTAAGCCCAAAATTTCTGCTAAATGAGACATTTGTTAAATGGGTTTTGCCCCATTTTATGATTTTTTGCACCACATTTGTTAAGTGAATCACTGCTGTTCTTTATTTAGTAACTTGGTTGTTAAGAGAATCTGGTTTCCCCATTTTGCTCATCAGAAGGTCACAAAGGATGATCACATGACCCCAGGACACAGCAATGGACACAAGTATGAACCAGTTGCCAAGCATCTGAATTTTGATCACATGATCATGGAGATGCTACAAAGGTCGTAACTGTGAAAAATGGTCGTAGGTCACTTTTTTCAGTGCCCTTCTAACTTTGTCATTAAATGAATTGATGTAAGTTGAGGACTACCTGTATTATGCTTTCTTTTTTAACCACAGTGGGAGACACAGGCAAAATACCAAATCTTGTACAGCTTCTTCTTGGTGAAGTTAATAAGGAGAAGAAAAATAATAATAATTCCTGGATGGAATCCTCAATTCATTTACATACAAACATATATAGGTATATAGGACCAAACTAATTACATGCACCTAGGACCAGATGCATAGGATTATTAAATAAATTACATGCCATGTCAGAAAATTTTCAGCTTTCTATCCTCATGATGGGGGAAAAATAGGGCTAGCACAATGTTTCTCAACCTTAGTAATTTTAAGATGGGAGGACTTCAACTCCTAGAATTCCCAGCCAGCATGCCGACTCTTCATATACAAATTAGACTGAAAGATGGAAGAGAAACAAAGATGGTGTCTCTTGGTTGTGATGCAATCTGCAGCCATAAGATCCCCCAACTACTCCACCAGATAAAAGTGCAGTGAACCCATGATTCTAGAGCAGGGGTCTCCAACCTTGGCCATTTTAAAACTTGTGGACTTCAACTCACAGAATTCCTCTTTGCTGGCTGAGGAATTCTGGGAGTTGGTCCACAAGTCTTAAACTGGCCAAGGTTGAAGACTCCTGTTCTATAGTTTCCTCATAAACAAATAATCTCCTTCAGATTGGGTTGGGGCTTAAGAAGAAAAATGGGAAAAAGAAATAATTTTAAATGGAACTTGTCTGAACCAAGAAATCAGTTAAGAAGTATGAATTGAAAGCCTGTTGGTTTCTAAAGGGCTTAGACACAAATAATTAACTGAACTAGGCAGATTATCTAATCTGCAAATGTCACTGAGACCCAAAATTGGTCTACTTTTCTGTCTAACCAAACCAACTAAGAGGGAATAATAAGCATGACAGGGGATGATTTAATTACATTTTCTGGGAACCTGGAATTGAGTAGTAAATGATCACTAGGCTCTTTGTTGGGCACAACTCATAAACCAGGTGTAGTCAAGATATTCTTCTGTGCTATTGTAGTATTGACATCTTTATTGGGGATAGGGATTTTTTCCCCATTATATTTTCCAGTATATTTGCCCCCATATGGAAATATTCAAATCCTTTTCTGTGACATACAGTATCTATGCGATAACTGATTAAAAAACAATCAACTGTTTGTGATTTAGATTGTCTTTTGGATTAGCAAAGAAATTTAATAAATCCAATTTAAGATTTAATATAATGGCAGGAGTTCTGATTTGTTGTACTTAATGAAAAATCCAGTCCCAAAACCTCTGAACAATGTTACAAGAGAACCCACACACAGTACGAACCTGTTTCTTTGGATTCTTTTCTCCAACAGATGGGATTTATACTGGAATTTATCAGATTGAATTTCTTTGGGGTTACTTACCATCTGTAACATACTTTCACTGAGTTTTCCCTACTTCAGGCTGAAATCAATTTCAATGGTCTCTTATGCCAGATAAATAACATGAAGTTAAAGGTAAAAGAGTAAAAGTAAAAGAGTAAAAGAGCACCAGGGTGGCACAGTGGTTAGAATGCAGTATTGCAGCCTAATTCTGTTGACTGCCAAGAGTTTGAGCCTCACTGGCTCAAAGTTGACTCAGGCTTCCATTCTTCTGAAGTTGGTAAAATGAGATTGCTGGCACAATATCCTTGGAGACTGCTTGGAGAGGGCTGTAAAGCACTATGAAGTGGTATATAGGTCTAAGTGCTATTGCTTTTTTATAAATGATTTCCAAATCACTTTTTAACCTATTCAAAAAGTTTGCCTTCTCTGGTAATGCAAGGATGTAAAATCTCCCATTTTCATTATTAGTAGGTGAATTTAAACTAATTCCAAACTTACTCATACTATACTCCTAGTTGCTTGTGTCCTAAATGGTGCAACTGGAGTCAAATGCCGAATTTTGTTATTTGAAACTGTGAATGAGCAGAATTTCCTAAAATTGTTTGTAATCTATTTTAGGGAGGTCCATTTCATACATTTTTAAAATAATGAAATCTTTTAAATAATAAAGTATTTTCCCAACCCTACAATATTTAATTTAAATTTTATTTTATCCAAGGACAAATTAAAAGGATGAAAAACAAATTTAACTGATAATGTGCACAATTCTACAAAACACTTTAAGGAAAGTAATACAATTAGTACAATATCATCAAAAATATTTTAGAGTGTGCCCCACTAATTTCTAATCTTTATACATCTAAACGTTCTATTATATTCCTTTTGCACATTTCATGACTAAAGAGTCATTCGGATTTCAGTATGAGGCAGCCATGGTCCCATCGTGTGTTTGCTCATGACAGACCATTAGTTCAAGTCCTGCTTTAGCCATGAAAACCAGCTGGTAACTTTGAGCCAGTCGCTTTCTCTCAGCCCAATCCACCTAACAGGGTTGTTGTTGTTGTGAAGAAAATAGGAAGAGAAAAGTGTGTTGGCTAAGTTTGCTTCCTTAAATTATTTATAAAAGTAATAAAGGCAGGATAGCAATTTTAAAAAATAACATGTGATCACATGGCTGAAGGGAGGGTGCCTGGCAGAACTGTTCTGACCTGGCCTTCGCAGAGCAAGAAACAGACTCCTCACAAAGAAAAAAACACTCTTTATTGACACATTGGGAATTAATTGCATTCACCAACAGAAAGTCCAGGCAAGAGTCCTGCAATGAGTTAACTGAAGCAATAGTCCTTATCAGCTCGTTATGATAAAGGCAAGGCTGTGAGCCCACAGCAGAAAGGCTGCAAATTAAGTCAGAGAAATAAACAAACCTCAGGCAGTCTTTGTCGCATGAAACACACACAGTAAAATTTCTAGAAATGCGAATGATTGTTTGCTACGACCACCACTCCTCTTCCCTCCTATTTATTTCCCAGCCAGGGAGGGGTCATTCAGCATCTACTTTTGTTTTGCTTCCCAAGTCGACTCCTTTTTCTCTGTTGTTCACCTCTCCTATCTGCTCTGTCCATCTGGAATAGACCCCAGCTGTTCTTCCTCCTGGCTCATCTCTGACTCCAAAGGCAGCTGCCTGTCTGGTGACTGGGAAATGCCTGATGGCCCTGGCTCTATCTCTGTGTATGACATTGAGCATCCATCAGAGCCTTCCCCAGGCTCCAGAACTGGCCCAAGTTCTTCTCCAATCTCCTCATTGTCCGAGTCTGCCACCAGCTCTGCTGGCGGCTGGCATGCCACAACAGAAACTGGCTCTTGGGAAGTAATTTTGATTGACCGCTAAGAGACCAGTGGTAAGTTGAGGACTATTTGTATGCCCTGTACATTTCTTCTTCAATGAAATATTCCAGACTGAAAAAAGATCTACTCATCCTCTCTTGCAACTGTTATATGAATCACCTCTGAAACTCATTGTGCACTGGAGAATCCTTTCCATTACAATGTTTTTATGTAGGGAGCATTTAGGTTGAGCTGTTAACTATGTGTAAAAGTTGTTTTTCAGGAGACAATTCCCATAAGTGGAGTCATTATCTTATTTGATTGGCATCGTAAGAACAGAATATTCCTAGTTTCAGTAGGTAGTCAGATTATTTGGGACATGCGGGACGATCTCAATTATTTTCCAATGCTTCAGGGATGAGGGCAATTTTTTAACTAGGCACCTGACTATTGCACTAACCACAGTTCATGCTTTACTCAGACTAAGAAGTACTTTTCACTCCAGTTTGTATGTAAAAACAATTATGAGAGCAGTTATCTGGAGATAAAAATGATTAGAATGGGTATTGACTAGAGAGGAAAGATTTCAACAAACCTTTTGATTAATTACCAATTCACTTTCTCCAAAAGCTCTATAGAAAAAGATGCTTATTTGTCACTAGGAACGAGATGCAAAACCTGTAAGGATAAAAATCAGCAACAATGCTCCTGTAACTCTATTGGCTAAATTTATTTATTACTAGCTACCCTTGGCGAGGGTTTACCCAAATAGGATAACATGGTGCCACAGTTAAGATATTGGATAAAGATTCAGAAGACTCAGATTCAAGTCTTCAATTGGCCATGAAAAAAAAAACCTGGGTAATTCAGATCAATCATCATACTGTATCTTGTTGTCCTCATTTTCTGATTTCATCTTATTTTAGGTAGTCCTCAACTTACAACCACAAATTGGGCCCAAAATTTCTGTTGTTAAGTGAAATATTTGTTAAGTGAGTTTAGCCCCATTTTACGATCTTCTTTGCCACAGTTGTTAAGTGAATCACTGCAGTTGTTAAGTTAGTAAGAAGCCTGTTGAGTGAATCTGGCTTCCCCATTGACTTTACTTGTCAGTAAGTCACAAAAGGTGATCACATGACCCTGGGACTCTGCAAACATCATAAATATGAGTCGATTGTTGAGCATCCGAATGTAAATCACGTGGCCATGGGGATGTTGCAACGGTCCACTTTTTTCAGGGCCATTGTAATTTCAAATTGTCACTAAATGAATGGTTGAAAGTCAAGGATTATCTATTTCTTAACATACACCCCCAACCTTATTAAAGGCTAGAGGGAAAGATTGCCAGTCCCTCTTTGTAGGTCTTATATTTTAAAATATATAACTACACATGTATTTTGTTAAAGCGTGTATTATATCAAAATGCTTCTTCCAGTACATGTTTTCTCCCTCTACAGGTTAATGTCTTATTTTTAGCAGTTCATAGTCCATCATGAAAATACTCTGGTTTCCACTTTATCAGAGTTGGACTGATTTCCCTGTTATAGTTATTACAGCAAAGACTTAGAGCCTTGTAGAACCTCTCATCTTATTGAAAAAGTCTCCTGTTCTATTTTCACAGCATTACAAAAGATCAATTTATTTCGTTGTGCCCGCTTTTCAAACAGAAATAATTTTTTCTGGGTTAATAAAAATAAAATAGTCTCTGTGCTCAGATTTATGATCCAGAAAGGCACAAAAATAGCAAGAGAGCTGGAACTGTAATGAATAAAACAAAAAAATAAATTAAAAATGGAAATCAAAAACAGTACTTGATCAGACTTCAAGGAGCCTCTAAAAATAGCTTGGCTACCTTCTTCAAAATGGCTGTGATGCACCTTCCAGAAAGGAACTTCTAAACCTCGTGGACCAATTGCAAGACTATAACTATACATGAAATGTTCTTCATACAATACAGAGACCTATCAAATAGTCTGCAAGCAATAGCTCACAAGAACTAATGGACTGACACAGGCAGAAATATATTGCAGATCACCCACAGAGGGTTATGTAATGACTGTGTCATAAGCATTGACCACAAATGGACATACATAGCTCAGCACTAAGAGTCCTTGAAGTACTGTTTTACTATTCTAATATTTTTCCCCGAACCATATTGGAACACTGAAAAAACAAAATTAAAATTGCCATTCATTTGAGATATCTAACCTAATATATATTTTTCATTTTCTAAATTTTGTTGTGAGAAAGATGTTTTTGCTTGAAATACGTATATCTATTTCATATTGAAAACATACTTAGATTCTCCCTCCCTTCTGTTCATTTGTGTTTACAACAAAGATTAGTAAATCTGGTGCTACCCATCTCAGAAAATTCAACCAATTAGCCAATATATTAGGTTAATCCCTAATTAAAATTATATTGTTGAGTGGTGTGGTGACCTAGAGGTGAAGATGCTCGCCCCCCATGTAGAAGGTTGAGAGTTAAATCCTAGGTAGCAGCAGATGTTTCTCTATCAGAACACAAAGACAAAATATCTGCTGCAAACTCCGCATAGGCATCAGGAAGGGCATCCAACCAGTAAATGCTCAGTCTCTGAGTCCACCTCACTAAAAGGAATTATAGGGTCGTAAAAAGACAAGAGAGAGAATTATATTGCAAGAGAGCAGTGAGTTACTGACTGTGAGTCTAACTCAATCAAGGATTGAGTTGAGATATTCTAATGGGTAACTAAGTCCATGCTACCACATGAAGGTATTCATTACATAACTCTTCTCACCAATCAATAAAAATTGAGTGGGGATTTCATGCTCATACTTGGGTTTCCACTTACACTTTACTCTCAGATATTTAGGCCCTTTGTACTATCTCCCCAATGGATTATGTTCTTTTTCAAACACTATTACTTTAGAGGAACATGAAAGAGGTGTCACCGACTAAAGGCGGTAATGCACTACACACATGCTTTTACTATTTTTCTACAATAGATTTTTCTCTTCCAGTCTTTGAACTGTGCTTTCATTCTAGCAACAAGGGAAATAGCCTACTTAATCAATAAGACATGGCAGGATAGGAGCTGCTTGCCCTAAATGACTATCTTCTACTTAATAGTCTAATGTAATTTACACATTGAGCATGACTGGAATAAAGTTATTTTATTTTTAAATGCCATTTTTTGACAAAAAAATTAACAGGATGGTGAAAATGCTCAGACAATCCTTTGTCTTCTTCTACAGCATTTCTTAGACTGTTTTAGTCAATCAGTTTATCATGCTTATTTCATCGTAGAGATTAAATGAATGTGTTACTACTATAAAAGCCGATTTCCTCTTAATAACATCCACTTAATCCCTTAGGAGTGACAATCATATCATTGCTAAAACCTCTAATGGGGTAACATTTAGCTTAATTAACATAGCAAGTGTCAAAACTTGGATGAAATAAAATGTATGTCGAAAATAATATTAGGAAGAGATAACTGAACTATTGCCATAACTGTAATTTAAGTAATTTACAGTTATTTGCAGAAATTGTCCACTGACAGTTATTTTCATGGCTTTTTCGTGCATCAGACACTAGTAAGCTTAGACCTATTGTCAAAATTAGCCATGTGATGTTCGTGAAAGATTCAAAGCATGTGAGAAGACGTTAAGAAGTAGATAGAGGTAGATAAAGGTAGAGGCAGCTAGATAGCTCTGCTACTCTAACGTCACTCAGGCCCTGCTCATTTTGCCTCTGGACTACTGCAACATGCTGTACATGTTGGGGCTACCTGTGAAGAGTATTTAGAAGCTGCAGCTGGCACAGAATGCTGCTATGTGGACAATTCTTGGGGCCTCTATGGTGGCTGATGTAACACCTCTGTAGCCTGAGATGCCAGTGTGTTTCTGGGTCCAAGGTTATTACACTTTAAAACCCTTTATAGCATGGGGACCAGGTTACCTGTGGATCTGGTCACAATTTGATTGCCCCACCCCACCCACACCAGCAGAAGGGGAATGCTGCAGACTCCTGTCAGTCAAGGAATTTTGGTGGGTGGGGTGCAGGAAAAGAACCTTTTCTGCTATAGGTCCCATTTTATAGAACATTGTGCCCCTCAAGGTAAGAACTGCACCCACTCTATTAGCCTTTAAGAAGGGTGTTAAAACCTGGATCTACCTATTAGCTTGGGGTCCTGATAGGGGGCGGTCCATACTGGAGGTGGCCAGTGGATTATGAGAAAATTCTATCTCCACCCCACTTTATATCAGTTCCTTTCTTAGCCATCTTTATTCATTTTAATGTTAATATTTAACATTTTAATGTTTTAAAAGCTTTATATTGCTGTCTTTATCTTGTTGTAAGCCACCTAGAGTTGCTTGATGGCAAGATGAATGACACATAAATTCAGTAAAGAAATAAAACATCACTGCAGGAAGATGCTTATTGGCCCTACACAAGGTATCCTCACGTCTTTAAATGTCTGTGAATATATGAGTTAAAGTAGTTAAAGGGTAGGATTAGTATTGGGGGAGCCCATCAAAGTTCTTTTGGACTTTCTCAGACCAAGCATCTGAGAGAATTGTTTGTGATTCGGGGAAAAAAATGGAAGGATTGTTGTATATCCTGTTTTGAATTCCTGGAGGAAGAGCATAATATAAATCTGAATAACAAATAAATATAAGGGAGAATCCTATATGATCAGGATTGTAATTGTGTGGAGACTTTTTTAGAGCACAGTATACTTTCCCGCTGTATATATTTGCTTTCTCATGCATGAAGGGGAGTGTGGCTGCCAATGAAAATGCAGCAGAGGGAGAAAAATAATACAGCCATGCTCTTCCATCAACACAAAAAGACAAAAGGAACAATAAAAGGAAGGATTGTTTGATTAGGGAAATATATTATGCTCAATACATTCTAATATAATCAGCATATAATTAAAATAGATGTGACCAACCTGTACCTATAGATCCACCGGTACTGTTTCAAAGCTTTGGAATGCGGCCACAGAGTCCTTATAAAATTTATTAGCTGTAAAAAATTCATAGCACTAATCCTTCGCTAGCACATTGCTTCATTTACGCCCTTGGAAATGTTTTATATTGTGAAAGCAGAGAAAAGGACATATAAAGCAAAGAAAGAAATCAGTGTAAGGAAGAATATATTCACCAGATAAATATCAGCTCTACTTAATTCAAAAGAGCATGATCTGACCATCATTTTGCTGCCAAACTGTGCAGATATACTCTTATTTTGGGTTTATTTGAGTCTATAAATCTTTTTCACTGTTGTGGTATCATTCAGTTAGAAGGGATTTCAGAGGACCTCTGGTTAATATTCCTGCCCAGAACAGGAATCCTGAAACCATACTAGATAAAATACTCCATTCCTTTACTCACAATAGAATCCCTTATGTCACCAGACTTGAAATTCTGGGCTTGGACAATCTGGATCTGCGCTGCCTGCGGTCCGATCTAAGCATAGTACACAAAACTATCTGCTACAACATCTTACCTGTCAACAACTACTTCAGCTTCAACCACAATAATACAGGGGCTAACAACTGTTACAAACTCAAGGTAAACCACTCCAAACTCAATAGCAGAAAATACAACTTCAGCAACAGAGTGGTCAATGCCTGGAATGCTCTACCTGACTTCATTGTTACATCCTCAAACCCTCACAGCTTCAAGCACAAACTGTCTACCGTGGACCTCACCCCATTCCTAAGAGGTCCATAAAGAGGGTGTGCATAAGTGCACCAGCGTACCTACTGTCCCTGACTTACTGTCCTTATTTATCTGTACTTACCTCCTTTGTTTATGTTTACACATATATGTACTATCTTTCATTTTTTTCATTTTTTTTTTCATTTTATTAAATTTATATACCGCCCCATCTCCACAAGGACTCGAGGCGGTTTACAGCAAAT
>JAEANM010008882.1:0-16704 GCA_017656035.1 Myanophis thanlyinensis
AGGCCTTCGGGAGGGAAGCAGTATAGAAATCAAATCAAATCAAGTCAAATCAACTCAAATCAAATCAAATCAAATCACATCAAAAAGAATGTTTCTAGTTCTGCATTAATGGTACATCATCTAAATCAGGAAGGTCCAACCTTAGCAACTTGTGGACTTCAACTCCCAGAATTGGATAGCTGGTGAATTCTGGGAGTTGAAGCCCAGAAGTTTTAAAGCTGCCAAGGTTGGACATCCCTGATGTAAGCTATTCCTATCTGCAAAGCCTAATCCCCTCTCCTTTTTCACAAGCTTCAATAATTCAACCAAGATGAATAAGCAATTCTGGAGAAGAAAACTCCCTAGACCTGACTTTTCCTAGATATTGGACAGCTGAGGCTGTTTTGACAAGTTTCCATCCTCTGCTTGCTTAGCACTTGCACTCAATCCTGGTGGAGGACATAGGAAACAGGTCAACAGATTCTTCTTGGTTCTGAAAAATCCCCATATCAGACCTGAGACTCTCTATTCCCATCAAAGGCAACCAGAGCTCACCTGTCTTCTTTGTAAATTGAGCAATAATAAAGTATAATAATGATTAAGATGACATGGCTATCATAAAGATCAATGAAATCACTTGTCTACCACAGTGCAACATGCTTTCTGGTGAATAAAGTAGGTCACAACTGGAAATTCAGGCTGAACAATCTTTCTCAAGAAATGTAAATGCAGGTAATATTTAATATATTAAATATTAAAAATCAATAGAATGGCTTGCCCAAGGCAATAAAAAGAGTTAGATAACTGTTTTTACCTAAGCCAGGCTAGGTTAACCAGCGTAACTCCTGCCCTCATAATCTTATTAACTAGACTGTTTTAATTTGCTTCACTGGGTCTGTCTTAGAAAATAATTCAGAAGCTACAAAATGATGCAATTTGATAAATATGTAAATGGGACTGCTAAGGGAGACCATGTTACACTGATGCTTAAAACTTGTAGGCACAGACTACAAGGGGGGTGGTGGCATTCAGGGCTGCTTGACTGGCTAATCCTTAAAAGATCAATTCTAATACCATGGATTAAATTGGATGGACAGGCCTTGCTCACAGTTTTAATCTATAGGCTTGGCCCATAGGAGAGGACTTTCTTGGTGATTGCCCCATTTAAGGACACTCTCCTCTTGAACCATAAATATGGCTGGTCCATATACTATAAAGCTTCAGGGGAAAATCCAAAACAAGGTTTTTCTTGCAGCATTTTCTGAAGAATTTAACTCCTGGGCCACAACATCACCAAGATATTATGGATTATGGAGTATTTCCAAGGAAGCAATATTCTTATTGGGCTATCCTGTCTATATGTATTTCAGATTTTGTGAACTTTTCTACCCTCTTTCTGATAGGAAAAACAGTATGAATTAAATAATAATTAAGCCAATAGGTTTCAAAGAGGTTTTGCCATAATACATTTAATGTGTTATATGGCATTATTTATGTCATTGTGAATAATGCCCTCCTCTGCATTTTTCAGGAATTATGAATTCAATATGCTTTTTTGCTTATCAAGATTCCCTTCTTCAGCTTCTTTATAACAAAGGAAATTAGAACACCGAGAAACAACAAAAGACTTCAGAATAATTTTTCATTGGATTGCAGTAGGCCCCATAGAGTATATAAGGAACCAATTTTCTAGGTGGCTCTCTCTTTTATGATAAGGTTTTCTTTCATGTCTTTTAATAATTCTCATATTGAGGCATATGGTGGGGGAGGGAAAGTCAGAATACTTTTTCTATATTTGTAACCCTCCCCTTACACTAAAAGGATCGCATGTTAGCATCAAACCTTTCAGAGTATTCTAAAGCAAATGGGCAATTTGTCAGCAGGTTGGAAGCTAACTATATCAAAGAAAAAAATAGAACATCCTGTAATTCCAAAACATAGCAGTGGCTATGGGAGAAAGGAGACAATGCTGCCCGGAAATGTAACCAAGAAGAAGCTTCTTAAAAATCGAACCACAGATCTTGCTAGTAACCTCCAAAATATTATTTTCATAAATAAGAAAGGCTGAATTCTTGACGAAGATACTTAATGTTTGTTAGGTCTATCTCATCTTTCTCTCAAAGCAAAGAGACATATAAACATAAGCTTTTGAGCTATAAAAATATTAACTATAAATAAGTACCACACTAAGTTCTTTCAAAAGCAATGCGGATGATATAGCCATTCACCAATCTCATCCATACGTTAACTAATAACCTCAACTTCTCTTCTTTGGTTACTGTGAAAATCAAAACAAACCATGGTTAGCCAATTAATATCTACCCAAATTTAATAGACAGTTAATTTACTTGATTTATATTTCCCTGTTGTGAAGAAGATTGAAGCTTTTTTTATATCTTTCTTTTTGTCTGCAAATAGCAATAGCACTTAGACTTATACACTGTTTCACAGTGCTTTACAGCCCCTCTCTAAGCAGTTTACAGAGTCAGCCTCTTGCCCCCAACAATCTGGGTTCTCATTTTACAGACCTCGGAAGGATGGAAGGCTGAGTCAACCTTGAGCCTGGTGAGATTTGAACTGCCAAACTTCTGGCAGCTGGCAGCAGAAGTAGCCTGCAGTACTGCACTCTAACCACTGTGCCAACACGGCTCTTGAGTGGATCAAAAATGCTTTTGATCCCTTCCTTGGAGGCACGGGAAGAAGAGAAGACATCTGGAGACTCATTTATGTAATGTTATATAATGTTTCTAAGGGAAAAAAAGTGGAGGTGAACAGACCTAAATTCTCCTCTGTCTTCCATACCATGATCCCAAGCACAATATTTAAAAAAAAAATATGGAGAAAACTGCCAAGAGAACCCCTTCATACAATTTGCACGTTGATTCCCATATTGTTCCTGGGCCTATTGAACTAAAGCCCTGCAAAACTGAATAATTCCAGTAAGCAGACATCTATGTTTGTTTGTTTTTTAAATTGTACTGTATATGTCAGGATATATAGGACTACTGTTGAAGGCTCTCTGGGAAAATATGGCAGAAAACAATCAAGGGTGAAGAAAGAAATTGAACAGCAAACAGTAAAACTTTAGGGACACTTTAGGATAGTCTCCATATACTCCATATACACAAACACATAATTTCCATCATCTAGCACCTTCTAATGTAACCACTGCAAACAAAGTAAAGCTCTCCTTTAGTTTATGTTTAGTGAAATTACAATGAGAAATTGCAAAGTACAAGAAGAAACTACCTTTGAAAGAAAGAAAGCATCTATAAATGATATAGTTCTTGCTCCCTGCTGGGAAAAGACTGGAATCAACCCTCAAATGATTTAAAGCAAGAACTTTGAAATCTTTTTGTATTCCTGACCTTAACAAAGATCAAGAATCATGCGCTGTGGGAGGAAACATCATGTAATAATTTGCGGCATAGATTGTTTCCTTAATGCCTGAATACAATGAACATAAATAGTCTACCACCACATTTAATAGGAATCTATCATTTGCTAAGAAAATCAGTTTGGACATTTGGAAGAGCATTTATTCTTTCCCATCTATCTCCCTTTGAAATAAAATAACTATAACCATGTACATGTCCCATAACCAGATCTGAGGAATTATACTCTTGTGGCATGTATGTATACATTCCATTCTCTCCCTCAAATAATACAATGATTCATGTAAGAGCAGGAATCTTAGCATATATCAAAGCACAGCAAATGCCTTTTTAACATACAACACTGCACTGGGCATTGCAATGGTCTGACTCAATAGATAAGACTCATCAATTTTTAATAATTATAATGTATAAAATATAATTTGCTTACTTCTGATTTATTAGTCCGAGAACAAATATGTTGTGTGGCACCTAACATGCGACAGCCCGAACCCAGCCAAACTTGTCTTTTAATAATAAACTAGGTATAACAAGTGCTAGTGTGAGCGAAGTATTAAAACAAGCCACCCTTCCGCAAAACGTCCCCCCACCCCCACTCCTGAGTTGATATGGTTTTTCTGTGTGTGTGTGGGGGGGGGGGGAAGCACCGGCTTGGTGGATCACGCAAACCCTTCCTACTTCAGCACTAAAGGTGACACCAGAATCTTTCCTAAATCGATCCCCTCCCGATCCAACAGGCGAGATTGCAACCAGGAGGGGGGGGGGGCTGCGGAATTGCGGTCTTGACAGCGCCCAGGAGCAGGAAAAGGCAGAGAATGAGGAAAGCTGCCGCTCAAACAACTATGTCCCACCAACACCCGGGTAGGAAAGATGATGATGCTCCGCGCTCCCTTACCTAGGCAGGCACCCGAAACAAGGGCTGTAGCCGTCAGGGCTCCGGCCGAAGCGCCATAAATCTTTTTGGCGTTCGCCACCAAGAAGGGGGCATGCTCTTGAAGGCAACTGGCCACACCGACGTGGTAGATCCCGAGGAATCCGCAGCCGGCGAAGGAGATATTCCAGGTGGAGCCCGGCGGGTACATCTCCTCGCCTCCCCGCCACCAACTAGTCGCACCGCCCGGGGACGAGGCGCCTGGGGTGGTGCTGGTGGTGCTGGTGGTGGGGAGCGGGGAGACCACGGCTGGGAACGGGAGAGCCCCCGAACCCAGCAAGGTGTCCGCCAGGCGCGGCCGCAAGGCAAAGCTGAGGCTCGGAGCAGCTCTCAGACGAGCCGCCGGAGGAGCTGCCTGCCCTTCCGGGACTCTCGTTCGCCTCACCCTCCGCGCCGGCTTTTTTATTTATTTATTTATTTTCCTCCACTGCTCGGTCGCCACCCTCCTTTCCCCGGCTGCCTCCGCTCTTCCTCCAATCGCCTGCGCCTGAATCGGCGACGGCTGGCCGAGGAAACGTTATATGAGGAGCGTTGGCTGCTTGCGGCGGGGAGGAGGAAGAGAGGAGGAGCTCGGGGCGGTGACAACCTCCCCTCCTCAAGCTGGCCAGGGAGCAAACAAACAAACAAACAAGCAGCGCCAGCCCCAGCCCCAGCTAATGGCTGCTGCTTAGGTAACGCCACCCAGCCCGGGGCGGAGTCCGGATCCTCAGGCGGGAGGAGTGGCGGGGAAATGGGGGTGGGTGGAGGAGAGAGTCCTTTGGGGACTCGCCGGCGGGCGGGCATAAGAACAACACGGGTGGGGGAATTCTCAGAAAGCCGGGGGCGTTCCGAGAGGGCGGCCAATGAGGGCGTGCGTGGAGCGAGCTGGGCAACCTGTACAGTATTCCTCGGACGTGAGGCTGAGGCTGAGGCTGCCGCCCCTTGCGACCCACATTACGTTTATTTAGTGGTACCTTTTGTCTCCACCCCCTCGTCCCCGGGGTCCTGCTCCCTAACGTAAAGGGCTTCCACTGTTGTGCGCATTGTGACGTCTCTTGCGACGTAAGCGGTGGAAGATAAAGAGTGCGTGGTCGGGGGGGGGAGGGGGACTAGAGCGTTCGCCGCCTATGTGCTTCTCTCATGAAAGGAAATGGGGCGCATTCTCCTCAATCCTTGCAACGGCAAGATAATCTCTAGTTCTCCCCCCCCCGCCCCCCCATACTGGGGAAATTCGATTCCTGGCAGTTCTAGAAAGCCTGGCTGTGAGCAGAGCAGCATCTGTAGGTCAGCAATACGGGTAGTTCTCGACTTACATCACAATTGAGCCCCAAATTTTGGTTGCTAAGTGAGACATTGGTTAAGTGAGTTTTGTCCCATTTTACGACCTTTTTGTCACAGTCCTTAAATGAATCATTGCAGTTGCTAAGTTAGTAAGACGGTTGTTAAGTGAATCTGGCTCTTCCTTGATTTTGCCCTGTCAAAAGGGGTTAAGTGAATCACTGCAGCTGATAAATTAGTAACTCCGTTGTTATGCGAATCTGGCTTTCCCATGGACTGCTTGTCAGAAAGGTCGCAAAAGGGGATCACGTGACCTTGGGACAAAGCAATGGTCATAAATATGAACCGGCTGCCAAACATCTGAATTTTGATCACACGATCATAGGGGATACTACAAAGGTTATAAGTGTGGGGAATGGTCATAAGTTACTTTTTTCAGATGACATTGTAACTTTGAACACTCACTAAAGAACTGTTGTTAAATTGAAGGACTACCTGTATCTGGAGGGCCTCCTGGATGAAAGAAAATTGCCTTTGAGCAAAATCAAAGAGCTTTCCGGTGGATAAGGGCTGATCCTAATTAATCCTACTATGGATCACACTGTGTACATGATAATAGAACTCACCCCACAGGAAATAAACACGCATAGATTAGCTTTGCAAAGTAGTATAAGATCTTCTAGATCTTACACGGTACATCATGTACTTAACATTGTGACATTGATTAGTGGAAGTGGGGGGGAACTGTTAATCTGTGCCCTTAATACAAACAAAGTTTAAATTGCATAAGCTTGAAAGTGCTGCCAAACTTATTGTCCCTTTTTCTAACATATTTGCTATCATTAGTGTTCATTTTTGTCAAATAGAAGGACAAGTCTGACTGGATATTCTGGAAGGTGCTTATAGCACATTAGTAGAAATAGGTAGAAGACCAGCAGCTTTATGACTTACTAAGTGATCTCTGCATTTTATAGACCAGCAGTTAAATAAGTAAATAATGATTGAAAGCTAAAAACTTCATTTTCCCAGAACTCAGAAGAACCAAGCTGATTCAGAATCCACTGACACACGCTAAACTATTGTTTGTGGAATGAACCACAGTTCACATAATACACTCCTACACCAAGGATATTATAGTTTAGTGACATATATGTGAACCACCAATAACAGTCTCTCAGATTAGCCTGCTTCAAGTAATTGTGAAGATTAAATTGAAAAGACAATCATGTATACCTGTTTTGAGACCCTGTAAAATATCATCTTAATATATAGGTTTTTTTCTAACTCAACTATTTTAATTTAAGAAAAAAACAAGCATCCTGCTATTCATCCCAGCGTTGGAGTGCAAGGTTTAAAAGTGGCTCCTTAATCTAGTCCAGGGGTGCCATACTGGCAGCCCCTGAGCCGGATGCATCATGCACAGGCCATGCCTACCCCAACTCTGCGATGGGGGGGGGGAGGGACATGATGGCAATGTGATGTGGAGAGTTTGACATCCGTGATCAAAGTATTTGGTTACAGCCAAATACTAAAACCTAGAATTTTACTAGAAATCAGATTTTGGGGACTAGGGGATGGCAAAAGGTCATTATGTTTTCCACTTCATTCAGTAATTGAAGATTGATGCTCTAGGCTATTATCAAACCATTTATTTTATTCCTTAAAGAAAGATAGGGTTCCTTTCCTCTGAAAGTTGGAAAACAGCCTTTGATTTGTTGAGATTAAAAGTTTATGAAAGATGATGACAGTTTTGTTTTGCTATGTTCTAATCTTCCTTTTCCCAGCATTCAGAGAAATGCTTGTCAGAGATGATGCATTTAGAACAAAAATCATCTACTTGGATGATCCAGAAGCTAGAATCTCTCTTGATGGTTTCCCCCACTTACACTTCCTCAGGGGATTGTTCCTACGCAATCAGAGGAGGTGAAATGGAGATCTATAATTTCCATGTAAGCCTAATCTTGTTTTTTCCTAGAAAAGATTAAATCCAGGGGGGATCTAATTTTTATTTTATTTCTTGAAGATTATATATGGTTGAAAGAATAACATGGTATAGTTCTTTATGACTGAATTCACTAAGTAAGTTTTTGAGCAATTCCATAGTTAAATAGAATTAAACTAGTTACAAGTGAGTAGCATTGAACTGCAGAAAATTTTCATGAAGTTTTATGAAGTATTTTTGAAATGCCACTGATTTAAAAATAATTATTCAGCCTTTAGCCATCTCTCTTTATAATTGGGCCTTAATAAAATTGGAAACTTAGGACTACCACCTTAAAGCATTAATAGACAATCCACAGACCACATATGAATGTTTGCATCTTTAACCTGCTATTGTTGGCAGTCAGGAACCTGCTGGAAATATTACAATGTTGGTTACACAATAGATAAAGCTTTCTTATAGACAATAAACAAACTTTAATGCTTCCAATATACTCCTGGAATAAATGATGTCTGAAGTGAAGGCAAGTCAGTTTAAAGAGTGGACAGAGATCCAGCAAAGCCCAGAGAGCACATTTTTTTAAGTTACCCAAGATTTTCTCTCTTTTTGACATGTGCTTTTAAAAGGTGAGCGATCCTCTCTATTTAGCCTGGGTTCTTTCTCTTCCATCACAAGAGAAAGGAATCTCCCCTGGCTGCCTTCTACAAGAGAAGAACCTGCCACTCCAGTCCTGCCTGGAATAAGGACTAGTGAATCAGAAGGAGTACCTATTTAGGAAACTGTAGTGAATTGGGATGATAAAAATATATTATGGGTCTATCTTAGCTACTGGTTTATTACATTAAGTTTTATTTTATATATATTGTGTATTTTATTAATGCAGGGCCTTCTTTCTGGCAGGACATTTTCCTTTCTCCTTTCCTCATCATCATTTTAATGCTGAGCTGGTTCCTTAATTGCTAATATAGATGATAAGTACACATTTTACTAGTACATAATTCTGCAAGGGAAGTAACCTTAGATGCTTTGCAGCTCTGACTAGAATTGAGAGATGGAGAATCTTGCTCTTTCTCTTTTGTCAAAAGACAAATAAGGAGAAAATTTGCCCCATAGGAAAAATGAGGATCATCACATCCTGTTAAGAGACACCTTCCTTAATTTTGAGAAAATGCAGCAGTAGAGACTATGGAAGGAGGGCTTAGGGCAGTGGTGGCAAACCTATGGCATACATTCCCGAGGTGGCATGCAGAACTCTTTCTGTGGGCATGCACGGCATCGCCCCAACTCACCTCCAGCTGGTCTTTGGGTCTCTGCTGCGTATGCGTGTGCAACTGTGCATGTGCGTGCAAGTGTTTTCAAAGAACCAGCTGGTCTTCAGATCTGCTGCGCATGTGTGCGCTGTTTGCGTACATGTGAGTATGTGCTATTTATGCATGTGCACAAGTGAATGCCATTTGTGCATTCACGGGCGAGCGTTGTGCTTGTGCTTGAGTGCATGCAAGCACATGCATCCATTTTCGGCACTCTATGCTGAAAAGGTTCACCGCCACTGGCCTAGGGCATTGGTAGTAGAGGGGAGGGGATGGAAAATCAAATGCAAAATATGCCTGAGATGGTACATAGTTGCTGTGGGTTCATGGTAGCATCTCAAATGGAAGAGAAGCAACAATGGGAGACAATCATGAGGAGGGGGCTAAAAGGGTTAATTCCACACTCCCACATGTGAAAGTGCCATCACAATGTCCATCTGGTAATAAAGGAATTGACTGAACCAACAACTAGCTCTTTGGAAATGAATGAGCACTCAAGGGTAGCTCCTAAGTTGAGATAAACATGGCTCAACCTAAACAAACCAACCAGAATACTGAATCAACAGGCATTACAGTAATGAAAATGGATCACGGTTTCTTTGTATCTAGAAAAGGCCACCACTAGTAAAAAATGCTTTGTGCCTCTCGGATTTCATGAGGCAGTCCTGGATCTCAGAGCACTTCCAAATGAATACTTTTGTCTTTCTGTGGGATTTCTGGACTGGGGAATTATATATCTGCCCTGGCTCAGCACAGATAGGATTCCACTACATTGTTTTGATTCTCATCTGGCCTATTTCTCTATCCGGAAGAGAGTTCCCCAAGCTTTCTGGCTTTACAGACCAATGTGGGAGGAGAAAAGCGAGATTCCACACAAGTTCCGGGAAAGCACACACAAATGCAGCTCTATTTGCGCAAGCAGCTGGCATAAGCGCCTGCCACTTGCACTAATGGAATGTGCACATAAGCGCTCACCCACTACTCATGCAAATGGGGATGCACACAAGCGCTCACCCGCCTCTTCCATATCCCAGTTCCAAAGTGCTCAAGGCCCAGTAGGGGGCTGCAGCCCAGGGTTTGGGGACCTCTGTGTTAGTGCTTTGGGGAAATATTTCCAGTCTAAATGAAAGCACTGCCATTGTGTGCCTATGTGAAATTAGCACAATTAATTATTAAAAACAATTATGTCAGTTAATGATGATGGGTTATATATAAGTTATATAAATTCATATTGCTGTAATCTTATCTTTCAAAGGTACATTGCTTTTAAGCAATTTGAAGAAATAATCCACGGGAATGGAGTTTCACTTTTCTATGTCTTTCAAGCCTTCAGAACAGATTTAAGCAGCTCGTTTAGCCAGAGTCAAGATCAGATAATGTTTATTAAAATATAACATGCTCTCTTTAGAAATAATTGATCATAATGTAACTGTAAAATATTTTTGTGGCATTTTATCTATACATTAGTAAACTCTCATATCTTTTAACTTTTAACTGGGCAAAATGGTACATCATAGGGCAAAACATTTTCAACCAAGGTACGTCAAATGGGCTAATGTACAGAATACGTTATGTGTATGTGAATACGTTATGTGTTATGTGTATGTGACCAATAAAATTTGGAATTGAATTGAATTGAATTGAATACAAGCAAAATTTGGGGCTCATGACTCCCATGGAATTGAAATTTGACAAAATACAAAACGTCATAAAACTCCTCCTCCGGCTAACTTTGGATGTTTGACTGTGCTACACAATTCAATATAGGCTCCTTTCAAAGCAGATACATTTCTGAATATTTCTCTGGATTTTTAAGAATTTCCAGTACAACAGAAGGTCTGGCATTGTTAAAGGAATTGAGGAATCTGGTAAGGAGATATATCTGAGATTACCACCTAGGTCCTAGAAAGTGACAGGTTTGTCTAGTTTTATGTTTTATTTATTAGCATTTATTAAAATATGTACTATTTTAATCTATAGTTCATTTCAATTCAATTAATGACTAAATGCATTCTAAAACAATATTTGGCTAATAGTCTTGTTGCTGGTAGACTAGTTATAACTTGACTTATTAAATCTTTATAATCATTGAGTGATTGGAAAAATATCTTGATATCTCTTCAAAAAATTCTCAATATGTAGCATAGCTTTTTATGCAAAATCACTGTGATATTAACTACATTCCAGTTCACTTCAAGATTTCAATCATACTATGGGAAGATAATTGATTTGACAGTCATTGTTGGATCAGTATGAATGTTTTCTTAACACAAAAATACTGTAAACATCATTGTGTATGCCTGAAGCACTGTTATATGTGGTTGCTTATCTGAGTAGCTGCATGAATGAACCTGAGATACAGTAGTTTGTATCTCTGAAATGGATTTTAGTAACTTTCCTATGGGATGCTCCATCTCAAGTTCTTTGATCTTTGCAAGGAGGTATCCAATATTTTTTACAACGATGTGCCAGGAACCAAATAGGAGGTGAAGCCAGGGCACATAATAAACAGATTGAACCAAGATTTAAATAAAACACTATTAAATGGAGATGCTATAAAGACTTGCACTAGATTTAGTATTTCTATTGAAATACTAAATGAAAAATTACAATGGTAAATGTCACCAACCACCCCCATGCCTTGAAGGAGGGAAGAGATTATGCATCCATAATATTGGGGGAAGACTGGCGCATAGCACACAATGTCTTAGATCAGTCATTTTCTCTTAACCAAATGAACTAAGGATTAAATGTGAATTTATCTGGAGCCTTTAATAAATCTCTGGAACTGAACTCTGATCTTCTACAGCCCTGGCTATTGTTTTATAGCACGAAGATGGCGTTACATTTTTACCTCTGTTCTACTGGTATGTACATACACTAAAATTTTGTATTTATTTTGGACTGGTTCCAGGTGTATATAGGCATCCTACAAAAAGCTGTTTTAAAAAGGCAGATGGGATAACTGGTCTAATTAAAATAATGTTGTGTTCTCCTTTGAACCGTGCCTCAATTCCTTTAATATATTTCAGTCAGTAACCACAACTTTGTCCTTTTGAGGACTGGATAAGGAGTATTCATGACTGCCCTGTATTATTATTCTTAAAAAGACCCACATAGGTAGTCCTCAACCTACAGCCATAATATGAACCAGAACTTGTGTTGCTAAGCAATGTGGTGGTAAAGTGACTTGCATCTGATTTTATAACCGTTTTGCCAAGGTTTTTGAACAAATTTAGCTTTCTTGATTGACTGCTCATTGGAAGTCCTGGGAAGATCACAAATGGCAATTGTGATCCCAGTCACTGCAAACGTCATATACTGGTTTCCAAATACCTGAATTTTGGGACTGTGGGAATGCTGCAAATATATCTTAAGTGGGTGGAATTTTTTTTAATGTCATTTTGTCCAACTTATTAAATGTCAAGCACTTACATTCTTAGGTGTTTTATGAGCGGAAAAGTAGGAATTAATGGCAGTTTATGAACTTGCTTTAATTAACACCAAGCTTTTACATCAAAATGCATTAGAAGTACAGCTATCGAGTCTTTTTTTTTTTATAGTTTAACATACTCAGTCTGTTGGCTTTTCCAAACTATGACTTCTAGATATGCTAATTTACAATTCCTGGCTAATGATGATGGAAAATATAATCCATAAATCCAAAGAGCACCATCTTCAGGAAAGTTTTTATTTTCTTGAAGAATCTATGACCAATCTGTTTTCTATAGCACCCAAGTTGTTTATTGTGTTGTTTTTTAAAACTCTACATATATTTTGTATATAACCTGTTATAACAAGGTGCAGTATTTGTACACTAAGGAAACTAAACTATGATCAGCGTGAGGCTGATTAGATAGTACTCAAGTTTCAATTTCATTTGAAATAAAACACTTGAGAGAACTTAAAAACCTCAACAGGATGAGTTGGCATTGCAAGGAAATCCTGTCTAGTCAAATTGTAAAGTAGGAAGTTTTAAAAATGAGCGGAAAACCATTTCCATATTACCCAGAAAGAACATAACTATATGAAATTACTACAAAAGAGCTTGATCTGAAGGCAACGCAGTTGTTTTAAGCATAGTATTGGCTTGTCTAGAAGCTGATCCATATTTGGGATACAGGAAGAAAGGTCTGTCTCAAGTCAGTATCAACTTATACATATGTTCCAGTTCTAATGACATCTATATTAGTGAGGTATAATCTTACAAATAGGTTTTTAATTAATCCCGTTTGAGCCAATAATTTAGTTTTGTATGAAAAAAACAGCTCCTTAAATTGGCTTGGAAAGCAACTGGAAGATAGCACTGTTACCTGTTTGGGTGATGAAATATCTGCAAGCAACCAACCAATATCAAAGAGCACCAAGGATTCCACTGTTTATTTACAATTTCATAGCTGCAATCTCTTCATATTATGCACTAGCTGGAGTTTTCAGAACTTTTGAAGAGCAACACTGTATAGAGCACATTACATGGAATCTGTTCGCCTTAATACTGGCTATTCTTTCACTTTTCCCAGTATTAAACTTCTCAAAAAAGATCCATCTTTGTATGAACTCATCATACAAAGATGTATTGTTCTTGAGAAGTCTCTAATACTGGGAAAAGTGGAAGATGGCCAGCACTATGGCAAACAGACTTCATTGCAGTGCAATGTGTGCACTATTAAAAAGATCTTCAATTTAGGCAATAGATAATTAAAAGCTGATTAAAGGTACAAGCTAGGTAATTTTCTCCAGAAAAGTGCCCAGTTGAAGATGCACAAATGCATTTCTAGTATTACCACCCTTTTCTCACTGCTAACATTTGTTAACAAAATATTTAAGTGTTCTGCTCAAATGCATGGTGTGTAGCTATTCTAGATTTTGTATTCTTAACTTTGGAATGGCTTGTTTAGTATCTAATGGGCCCTTTGTCTTGATTAAATCCCAGTGTGTTCACTTCATATTTTAATGTATTTCTGAATGGAAACCTCAAGGCTCTCTTTTTAGATGTAACTATTTTAATAATTATTAAAAATCTGGCTTATTGTATCAATTGCATTTAGGCTAACTAAATACAAACATGAGAACACTTTACAGGAAAAAATTGGAGTTATAAAATTGTTGAGATAATACTTCAAAATTAGATATTATGTTGGAATAAAATATATTTGCGATTCAGAAAATAATCCCAGAACCGGCAGCAGAATCTAGAATCTAGTCCATAAGAGACTACTTTATCATGGACTGACAGTATTAAGTGTCTGGAGGTCAGCTAGGAGATACTATATAATTGAGATATCTTACACACCAATTCAAAAACCACACGCTATAATGTAACTTGGTTCTAGCTTAACATAGTATGTCAAGCCAGCCATGGTGGATTCTGAGAGAACTCAATTAACTGATGATCTAATGCAAGAAACCATCACAGTAGTTTTGTAGTAAATAAACTCAAAGTAATTATGTTATAAATTTAACAAGGATAAGGGTTTAATTTTTACTAGGAAGATTTTAAGTTTTAAAATGATCATAAGCTTTAAAAAGTGACAAAATATTCAAAACTCATCATAATGAATACACAACAATGTATTGGTTTCTTTTGGGCAGGTCCAACTTTTGAAACAGTATTAACCAAGCTTATAAATTAACAAAACAATGCAGTCTTTGAAAAATATTTATTACAGACTAACTCTAGTCAAATAATCCAAAACCCATATCATCATCAGATTCTTCAGACTCTTCTTTCTTTTCCTCTTTCTTTTCTTCTGCTGAAAAGGCAAGTAGATGACATCAATTAGCCAAGAATTTTAAATGCTACAAATGTATAAGTTTATTCTAAGTAAAGTTCCTCTCAAGGACAGACATTAAGAATAAGCAATAATTAGGATTTTTTAAAAACGTACCCAGATAGAAGATGGATTTCCTGACAGGATTAAGCTCAAGCACATAATGTACTGTATATGAATTTATCACTTTTTAGAATCATGCACCAATAAAACAATAGAAATTGCTGTATATCTAGAGTATAATTTCAAAGTAAAGTATAATTAGAAACAAACAACTTAAACTGCTGAAATATTTCAGCTTGTAAATTGCTGATAGAACAATTTTTCAGATTAGGATGTTCCTTTTTATATAGAACTATTCATGTTTGTCTTTAAATGTAACAAGGGCGTTTAACAGGCTGGATAGGCAACAGGCTGTTTTACTGCTATGTAAACTTAAAAAAGACTTATTTGTGGAAGATAAGTTCAGTTTGAAGTTTGTCCACCCAAAACATTTGTTTTCATAAATTATACTTACCAGCAGCTGGTGCAGGCCCTCCAGCTGGAGCAGCAGACCCTCCTGAGGAAACTGCTACAGCCCCACCAGCTGGCATGCTAGCAAGCTTGCTGTTACCTAGAGGAGAATAAACCAGAAAGATGACATTGCATATAAAACTTGCCAGGCAAAAGTGAAACTAACATCCGAATACAATCAGCTGCAAAACAATTACCTTTACTGCACTTCTACCACTCCTTCCTCAGCTTGATTCCATATTTTCCCCCCCAGCTTATTTATGACAATGATAGAAAGGGAACAATGAACTTTGCAACTGATAGGTTAGTCAGCATCCTTGTGGCTTATCAGACCTAGACTAGTGGTAGATAGGTAGATAAATCTCAGCTGTAATTTATTCATTTGCAGTAGGAACACAAGGCCAAGCTTAGAACTGGCAAAGAGCACCAAGCAACTGCAGAAGTAACATGATGGATGGGCCCCTGAGATACAAAGATTTCCTACAGATTAATGCCAATAGTTCTAGGGAAGTTGGAAATGCAGTATTTCCCTTGTGAGCAATGAGATTATTTTGGCTTTCAAAAGCACGTTGACAAGGGCAAAATGCCTATTCTCTATTTCTAGGAATACATATCTAAAGTATTCCATAATGTTTTCAGGCCCTAAAAGTAAACATGTTTTAATTAAAAAGAATATAATTTAGATACAGTTAAGAACTTACTCAGAACAGATAGAGCAAAATGTTAAATATTAATCTAAGCTTACTGTATTAGTCTTCCTAAAAGCAAACCTAAATGCACGGATATAATCAGGTGGCTGATGACACAGCAATTATTTTATTACACTATTGTTCCATTCAGTATAATCAATGCTGTAAGATATTCCAACCACCATATATTTCAGCTTTGCAATGAGAATAGACACCAAGTCAAATTTTACAGGAAGTGCAGGATGTCAACTATGCAGATATTCAAGGACAAAATTTCCTACAGAAAGGTTATTTTTTTTAAAACAGGACAGATAATGCTGCTTAAGTGGTCAGATTCCTTAAGTAGAAAAGAAAGTTAGAGACAAGGACATAATTTGAATAGCATACCCCCTGAATTCAAATAACACTGATTTGCCAGCCTTTCATAAATGCCTGGCTGTGCACTCAGAGTAAGAATATGAATTCTGAATAGGATGGAAGAATAATTAGGGAAGGTACAAATTTATTTGGGATATTTTCTAATTGTTTTTAAAATGTTTTATTGCTTTAATTGTATATTTTGTGAATTGTAAACTTCCTAGTCATTGAGATTGGCAGCTATAGAAATTGAATAAATAAACAGGCGACAACTAGAGCATAGAAGGCTGAATCAAAATATTGTGCTGAACAAAGAATACTGTGTTGAATATAGGGTATGTGTATTAGCAAAGTCCTTTCAATTTAAGTGATTGGTTAAAAAAAACTGGATATCAGATGTTCAAATCCCTTGCAGGGTCATACTGAGGATTTTTCTTGTTTTTTGCAGGATAAAATCACTCAGATTCGGAGAGGGCTGGACTTGGACTGGGCGGGTCTGGATGAGGAGACGGGGCCGGTCTTGGCACAGACAACTTGGGTTGAGTTTGATCCTGTGACCC
>JAEANM010008883.1:0-15636 GCA_017656035.1 Myanophis thanlyinensis
ATAAATAAATAAATAAGAGGACAGTTGTGTTAGTCTATGGTGACAAAAATCAGGCCATTTTTTCTAACTAATTCTGGTAACAGTAATAAGCTTTTAATAAAATTAATCACAAAAGTTGCTATCAGACTACAGATTTTTATCATTTGGAAATAGCAGTATTAAGAATGTTTTTCTATGCTAAGGTCTTTTTATACATTACAGCTAGATATGTACACAATGGTATTCCAGATTGTGCCTATCATTGCTTGTTATTTGAACAACCTCATTCTTAGTATGAAAAAATGATCAGGACAAAACTAAGGTAATCATCTTTAGGTCTGAAATTTCACATTAATGTATAACAAATGAAAATATATTTCTTTAGCAATAGAATACAGGACAGGGTATAATCAGGAAATCAAAATAGCAAACAACCATAAACAAGAAAAACACATAAGGCTGTATGGCCATTATTTCTATAAAACTCTCTAAAATAATATGCAAGTAAAATATTTATGCTTTGCTCAATAAGGCCCTATAGCTTATTACATAAACAAATCATTTATAATTAGACAATGAAATAAAAATATGTTTATTGTAAACAGATTTCTGGAGAAAAGGTAATGTAAAGGTCTTGGTGAAGGAGTTCAGGCCTTATTAAAAGGTGTGGAATTGTTTGTGCCTTCAAGTCAGTCTTAACTAAACAAGCATGTCCATGTGGTTTTCTTGGCAACATTTTTCAGAAGTGCTTGCCATCTCTTCTTCCTAGGGCTGAGAGTGAGTGACTGGCTGGCCCAAGGTCACTCAGCTGTTTTGTACTTAGGTGAGATTGTGGTTTTTAGCCTGTTATGACACTATACCAAACTGACTTTTTGTTTTTGTTTGTAGTTT
Source organism: Myanophis thanlyinensis (assembly GCA_017656035.1). Taxonomy (NCBI): domain Eukaryota; kingdom Metazoa; phylum Chordata; class Lepidosauria; order Squamata; family Homalopsidae; genus Myanophis; species Myanophis thanlyinensis. The sequence continues at coordinate 871 of JAEANM010008883.1, forward strand.
TTTGGGATGTCTTTGAGTCTGTCTTGACTCCTAGTAACTGCCTGGATTAGTCCCTAGTTTCTTGGCAAGATTTTTATAGTAGTTGTAAATTGCCTGTTTCCCAAGACTGAGAGAATGATGGGCCAAGGTCACAAAGCTGGTTTTGGGCCTAAGCCAACTAAAGCTCACAGTCTCCCAGTTCCTATTCTGGTGCCTTAATTACCATACAAAATTGGTTCTCGAGAGAGAACACACACCCTTCAATATCAAGATGACAAATTGTTATGGCAGAGTTCTCTAATCTTAGTGCCATTCAGAAGTATGATTTCCTTGGGCCAGTCACTCACTCTCAGCCCTAGGAAAAAGGCAATGGGAAACCACCAGCAATGGAAATTTTGGGCTCAGTTGTGGTTGTAAGTCAGTTGGGATCTATACACTTTAGCACATCTACATTTTAGAATAGGTAAAATGTCTGAAAAGTCTTTGGAATTGAAAAAGTGTTAGTTGTATCTATGAGTTCAGGCTACAAAAAAGTTGTGCATTAAAATGGAACTCATAACCATGCTCCTATTGTCACTTGTTAAAGAAATCACTTTAATGTTGTAAAGCTTTTAATTTAAGGTTCTGAAATGTATTATTGTTAAGTTTTGTATTCTTTTCTTTTCAAGACAGAATAACTAGGCATGCTTTCAAAATAGTAAATGAAAACCAGTTATTAGCCCGTTTGGAAATACTGTGAGGGCACAGGGCCATATGAAGTGGCACCAATACAGCTTTGCATTGGTCTTGAACTAGCAGCTGCTGTAAATCATTTTCAATTATTTACACATTGCACTAAGCCAGATTTACTTTAATTAATTTGTTTTAATCATGTTCTGCTGAATAAACTGTAGCTGGCAGATTCACACATCTTGCAAAGCCAAAACTGAGCAAGTTCCACAATAAGTTACTGTGATGTGTGAACTCATTTAATATTTAATCATGGGGTAGAAGAGCAATGCAAGCATTGGATTCTGGTCACTTATTACTGATTTATTAGATGTTTTCTGAATATTGAGAATTTTACTCTCAATTAAATTAAAAGAACTTTTCTTTTGTTTCCTAGAGTTCGAAGGGATAGATCTGGCTCTGTTCTCAAGTTATCTTCACAACAACACTATGATATGATTTGCTCAATGCAAAATTATTGTTACTGTTGCACTGTTGGATTACTGTTGGATTATGCCCATGTTTTGTACTCCAGTTTGTTCCGAAGGCTTAGAAACATGCATATACATTTCTAAAATTCCCATTTCATTCATACTATAAAATTCCACTGTACACTAAAAATGAAAATAATGGTATTGCTGGGAAAAAAATAAACTTTTAGACTTAAGTCAATGAAATACATATAATTAAACCTAGTTAGATCAACAATACAGTTTTACTGATAAAAATTATCCTTCAAGAACTGCTAGGTTCCTAGCCAACAGTGGCATCTTCAAGCTAAACTGATGCTTCAGGAGTGACTATGAGGCTGTAGGAATCAAAGGGTATAGCGGCAGTTTTGGTTAGAAAAAGTAAGGTTGGAATCCATCATTACACTTTTATGTTGAGATATGTATGGTGAATAATAAATAGCCATTGATGACAAAGTTTATTTCACAGGAGGTAGAACTTTGGAAAGGTTGCCAATGCTGAACATAGCTGAAACATACAAATAATTGAATTATAAGATTCCACAAGCCAAGCTTCATATAAAAGGAATTCCATTCAAGAAGGATTTCCATTTAGATCTTTGTCTCTGCACATGTGCAAAAATGCTTTATTACAACTAAGTCACAGCTTGAAGCAAAAGCAACTTAAACCCAGAAAAACCACCATTTAAAAGCACACATGCATACACACATGCATGTGTACAGTTTTTTTCAGCTGCTGTAACCATGTGCTGCCTCAGCATTTGCCAATGTTATTTTTCCCCTCCAATGGAAGAACATAAGGGAAATAAGTTAAGAGTTGCTTGAATTCTCCTCTGTATGCGGGCAGCTGATATTTGAATAAACCAAATGTGTATTTAGGTATGTAGAGCCAATTCATTTCCAATATTCTTTTGCACTAAGAGGAAAAATAATACGGCAGTAATATGGCTACATGATTTTTCAATAAGGGGAGAGGGAAGAATAAAACTTTATTAATAAAAAGTAAAGAGTTTTTTTAAAAAAGAGACAAAAGCACTAAAGACACTTACTTCTCATATCAATCCACATGTTAAATTCCAGAGGGGTTTTACTATCAATACAACACCCCCTCCCCAATGGAACAGAGGACAGGCAAACCTCAGTCTTCAGTTATCTGCAATGTACTTTTCTTCACAATCTTTTTCTTCTCTTTAAAATCATGAAAACTTTTCATTTGACATACATTATTTCTAGTGGGGGGGGGAAAGTCCCATATTTAAGTGTTTCCAATTTTAATGTTTAGAAAATCATGCTGATGTTGCTTTTGAGTTTGAAGGACCATTAAAGGCAGTTTATCAGCTCCCTCTCCCTCTGCTCCCTGCAAAATTTTGAACAATGTGGCATGTGTTGGGGCAAAACTGTTTCAAATTAAGCTGACTGTCAATCTTTAAGAATTTCCAAGGCTAATTCAAAGGACCGTCCTGGAGCTTGGTTTCAAAGTGATTAAAAATCAGAACCCCTTGCTTGAATAAATTATTTTATGCTACACAGGAGAGGTTCAGCTTGTAAGAAAGCTAAAATAAACTGTATAGCTTTCAAAATCTATCATAAATCAGGATCAGTTTTTGTGGATAGGAGCCAATTATTGAATCACCGAAGGTCTGAATACACTAATATATTCACTGTTGTTGTTAACCGTGGTTATATTGTTCCTGCTAGTTCTCCAGATCAAGCAGTCTTCAATCTAAATAATATTGTATGCTATTAGAAATATTCATTCTTCAGTCTTTGTATTTCCAAATGTACTTCTACTTTCTCTATTATACAATAAAGCAGAAATGTAGTGGAAATAAGATGCAGAATCATACTTTAACAATATGCATGCTAGGCAACCATATTCAATGAAACTGGTCTACAAAGAAAAACCTTGGAAATGAAAGTACCTTAATCTTACCAGAATTGGGGTTACTAATAAAGGAACATTAAGTCCTGGGTATTAATTGGCTTCAGTTTCCGAAATACAGCTTCAGGTCAAAATTACATCAAAATAATTCAAAATTGCAAGGAGGATATGCAATTATGCTCCATAACTTTTTTGAAAAATATGCTATAGCTATGAGAATGGTGCCACAGCAATCATTATAAATTTATTTTTTATTGATACCAATAACATAACTTTTCATTTATTGGTTTTTCATGTAACATTTTCTTGCTTTTTGCATGAAAAACTGACAAGCTCTAATAGCAGATTAAATGACAAGGTTCCATCTTTATTCAGTATCTGAACTGCACTTTTTGGTTTTTCTCTTGCGAACTGCAGTAGGATCATCCCTGAGGAGATTGTAGCAGTAATCGGCAAGCATGGCTGGACTCCATTTCCCTTGGTATCTTTTCTTCACGCCTGCAATATCCTGGTGGAATCTCTCCCCATGCTCATCACTCAGTGCTCCACAATTTAAAGGGAAATTGTCTAAATGTGAGTGAAGAAGTTAATTTTCAGTGACATGTTTGCACCAAGTGCTTTATAGGACTTAAGTAAATTTTCTATGTGTTTTTCATAGTCATCTGCCTTGCTGTTCTCAAAGTGAAGATAAATTTATACACTTCCATGTGGTATCATTTTTATTGTTCTACCACACTTTGTCAAGAAGTTACAAGGCATCAGGCTCATTAGACACCTCCCTCCCTTGTAAACAAATATATGTGCCTGTGTATAAATCTTTATTGTGAAATATGAAAACTTTAACCAACCAGCATTTTTATCACCTGTTTTCTAATTTATCTAATCAAAATATGTAAAAATTAACACATTTTATCTTGGAGGTCGATAATTTCCCAAAATTTGTAGATCAGTGTGATCAATTTAGCACTTTTTATGACCAAATGGTTATATAGTTTTTCTAATTTATTATGTAAAAACAAGTTTCTTAGCTCATACCTTCTATATTCTATTAGCAATACCCAGATACATTCAGGTTTGTGTGCATGCTTGTGCACATGTGGTCATTTCCATTACCAAATAAATTACACAAGGAAATCCCACTAATTTTTTCAACACTAAGCAAAACTTGACCAAATGAATATTTTATACCATCTATAGTTGCCAGCTACATCTAGACTTTAAAAAAATAGTTTCTTAAAAAATTATACCGTAGCTTAATGTTTAGTTGAAAATTAGTTGAAATAAAAAACATTTTATTACAATGAATATGCAGATTGTATTTTTTTTTACTAAACAATCACTACATAGCTGGCATACACAGATCCACAAACCCAACTTGTTATGCTAGAGATTAAAAAAAGAATTAGGCATGAGTGATGGATTCCTCTGGAGAAAATTTATGTGTTCACACAGCACATTAATTGGCCAGGGTCAGCTGTCTTACTCAAGACAAATACCTGCACAGTTACATCTGACAGACTTATTTGTCAAATCCTGCACCTTTTGTGACTTCTAAATTCACAGTGAAGTTGCCATTGCAGCCACACCTTCTGAGGCTAAGCTTAATACTTAGCCTTTACTAATCAAAAAATCTTTATTTATACATTAACTTATTATTTTCTAGCACTAGCACGTGTGAAGGCCATTATATATAACATTAAGGAGGATATATTACTTTGTTTGCAATGTTTATATATTTTCTTGGTGATAAAATATCTTTGTCATTTCAACTCCAACAGAGATAGATTTGATACCTATGTTCCTGTGCAATCTGTTTTATATTTTGAGTCATATTAGTCTCATTTTGATATATAGATATATTTATATATGAAACAAAGGCATGTGCAGACAGTGATGTCTAGACCTAGTATGTGAAAGCAAATATGATTGCCAAAGGATAAGTGAAGCTAAAACCACAAATACCGTATATCTGTTCTTTAAAAAAACAATGAAACTCTGCAAAAATAATTGTGCTTTTATTTTTAATTGCATCCTAATTTATAGCTTAATTGTACTATTCAGTTAATATTGATGATTAGCACATGGTTTATCTGTGCTAACAATGATGGTTCCAAAATGATGTAACATCATGATGCGAACTCTACTCTTTCGTCCTTGTGTGTCAAGCACTGCATGACTGGCAAGCAGTAGAACTAAGAATTTCCTGAATTTCTGAAACAAATCTTTATTGGTAGAAAGACAATTGTGAAAACCCAGTGAAATAATTTTTCTACACAATTTATAGTTGGTCTAATTGATGTGGAACTACTCTGAGTCTCTTTTTCACATGGACCCATTTCCTGGATTCAGGGTTCTCTTCTGTAATGGCTCTGTTCCTCCCATAACTATCTTGCTACTTCCTCCATATTCCCAAAGTCTCTTAGGCATTCCATTATGTTATGTAATGACATCATATACAGTACATAAATACAATGAACATAGTTTACATCGTGATGCTCATTTCATCACTTGCAGCCCATGGATTGTTATGTGCATGGGCAGTTAATCTTCTCTTGATATATTTAAAATGCAAAGGGTATAAAGTTTCTGTCTTCTTAGCTTTTTCAGTTTGTGATCTCCATTGTTCATATGAGCTTAAATATTGACCAAGATGTTATTTAAAAACTTAAAGAACAGATGTGATCTTTCTTATGGGAAGAACATATACAATGCTTCATGTGCATGCAAGTATATATGTGCTTCAAATGCAAATGCATTCTTCACATACACATGCAGTCATCTTTCCTCATATCAGTGCCATACAGAACTTGTAATATAAAATTCATTCATATCTTCTGGTCCTTATCTGGCTTTTATGTTTTGGTCTCTTGACGGGGCTGGAAAAATATATGAGCTGCACACCATAATAGCTTGATGATTGGTTTTGAACAAGCTAAGACAACAGGGATCTATTAGCTAATTACAGAAAGAGAAAGTATGGTCATTCAGACAAGGGGAAGTTAGAGGTGAGCTCTCTCAACAGGATCTGCATAAATCCCAAAGCAGCTGCTATTAATGTTGTGTAGAGAGGGATTTCCTGTAAAAGGAAGCTGCTTTTTTGCTCTTAATGTTGCTTATTTCACAACAGTAAGCATGCATTTATGTAGGCTGAGTGGGAAAAGTCTACTAGGTTGAACTCATCGATGAAATCACGTTTCTTAACTAAACAGGGACTTTTTCCTCTTGCATCTGTTAAAGAAAAACAGTGCCTTCTGATAAAATGATGCTAACTATATGTAAATAGCAAAATATATTGCAGAATTTGAAGTTGTGTACTACTTTAGCTGGTGTTTCTCTAGTGTGTCTTGGACTTGAAGGGTAAAAAAAAAATTCCTATTTCAAATAAGTAGGACAATGTCATAGTTATTAAGTTTCTCTTTGCTTGTTACTGAAAAGCTCTGACATTTTCTTTCCCTGCACTTCAGTATATATACATTTCATTAGCACTAGTGGAATGGGATTGTGACAAAACCTTGAGACCAGCATTCTCAATCTGGTATTCTCATGGTTTGAAACTTCTATAATTCACAATCATATGGACTTTCACCCGTATTTATTCCAAATAATGAAGCATATTATCAGTATTTAGCATGCTAAGCATGTATTTATCATTTGTTGCTTGCAATGCTGGGCTTTGCCTTTTAATATGTTGGCATCCTGATTCCTAACTGCAATACTATAATATAAGAGGCAAAGGAACAACTCCACAATCATTTTAAAATGCTTTGCTAAATGGGATGGAGTTCTGCTTGGTCTAAATGTTTTCTGGTGGCAGTTGCACATCAATAGGATTTGGCCTTTACAGAGACAACATTCTTAAATAGCCTAATGAAGTCAAGAACTTCTGTTTCTAGTTTAGTAGCAAGACATTTCCTCATTCACATTAGTTTATGCTTATAGCAATACAGAGTCAAACTGTTTTTGTAATCCTGGCTTGAAGACAAGCTATAATTTGGGCTTTTAAAACATTTAGGCCAGTTTATGGTATGATGCTGACTGAATTATGGCGGGTAAGAAAGAACAGGAGAGAAGGTAGTATGTAAATCTGAAATTCTTCTAGATTTTTTTTCTAATAATTGCATTTTATAGTCAATATCTCCTTTCTTAATTACTTGTTATACTAAATGAAATCATTTTTTTGACAAAGGTTGCATATACTATTACATTACCCCTTCAAAAATAGAATGCTTTTTTATAACATAGGTAAATTTATATTTATTACTTAAAGTCCTCAAAGGGCAATTACACAATTGACAAGATTTGTGAAAATTTAAAATTTATGTGAAATTTCTGTCAGCACTTGCCTCTACTGAAAAAAACAAAGTTATACAGCTAAAAAGAGATTTGCATAATCAAGTTGGCTAATTAACTATTTTGATTGTCATATTTTTCAGTCTTGTTTTTAAATTTTAGGCTGGATAGTTTTTGTTTTGTTTCTTTAACACAGGAACACTGCAGATAGAAAGCAAGTTATCATTTGAGCTAATCTTATGGTGTTATTACCCCTTAAGGAAAGATTAGAGTTAGAACAGATTGTTATGTGTTAAGCTAATTTTAATAGAAATTTGATTAAGGGGTAAATCATGAACTTAAATTGAGTTGTGTCATTGATGAAAAATATAATTGTAATAATGAAAGCAGCTGTATTAATAGAAGAGTGAAACATACTTGTTATACTATGAAAATCTAACATCAGATATCTGGACAATTTAACCATCATGAATATTTGGTAGCAAAAGAATTGTGGCATAATAGATTACTGTAGTGGCCAATAAATAGAATTCATTACTTAGTCAAATTTTAATGATAAATCTAATTATATTTCACTGTTTTCTGAAATGCAGTCATCTTATTTTTAATTTCCAGTAATATCCTCTAGGTTATGTATTTAGAAGGAAATATTACACATAAAAGCACATTCTGTAAGTTTAAAGTTTTATATAAGCATAATTTCAGCTAAGTATAAATTTAATTTTTGTAATGACTTGCAATGCTGCAAATTTTTTGTTTTATAATTAAAAATTTAAAAACCCTGACCTCTCTTGCATATGATCACACCCTAACAGGCACTAGCAGGCACATCTGCTTCTACTTGTGGTGATTTGGGAAGCTTACATAAGAGGTATTGTGCAGTGGGCTGCAGTAAGCAAGAACAGATCAGCATAGATACAACAGCATTTATTGACTCAACTGGAATGAACGAACAACAGACAAATCCCTGTAATTTATACTCTGGGCCCACAGGGCCTCAACCAATCATATTACTTGAAAAAAACCCACCCAAATATGAATGTTCTAAGTTTCCTTCCAAAACAGTTGAAGGTAACTGTTAGAGTCATCCAAAGGTTAGTTTCACTTTAGCAGGGCTTAACACAACTATATATATTCAATACATAATACCCCTCACTCCCTAGGATAGTTCTTTTCCACCGTCTGCTCAATATTCATAGTCTTTAAGATAGGCTGGGGACCTGCGGATCCTGGTGAGTTAATGTTACTGGCGAGTCCTGTTTAAGTGGAATATTGTCCATCTTCAATTGGACAGCATCTTGATGGCTGTTTTGGTCACCCATGACTGGTGGCAGCTCTACGGCCCTTGGTACCTCTGTTTCTCCGGTGGTGGCCATGGGTGGCAAACGTGGAGGAAAACAGTTCTCTAGTGGGTCTGATAAAATCTGGGGATCCTCATCCAGAACTGGCCCAACCTGCCGACACCATAACTGATCAGTGTGGTGACTGATTGTATGATCATTTCCGAGAGTAACCTCATATGACAATGGGCCTGTTACCTTAGTTACCCTAGCCGCCACCCAAGGTGTCCCACTCCTATAATTCATAGGCCAGACCAGTTCACTTGGCTGTAAGTTCCTGGTGGGGGTTGGCTGAGTGTCTGCTGATACTTTGTTTTGGTGAAGTTGGTCGAGCTTCGTTGTTAGCTGGCGGCCCCACCTCAGATCTGCTGGGTTGCGACCTGTTGCTGTACTGGGAGTTGTGTGTTGACACAGGTGGAAATTCGCCAGGTGGTGATTCCAGTCCCCATTTGGCATCTGCTTGAGCACCTCCTTTGTGGTCCTTACCATTCGTTTGGTCTGCCCGTTGGTCGCAGGGTGGAATGGAGTGGATGTTACATGCTGAATCATGTTGGCATTGAGGAATGATTGAAACTCTTCTGCCATGAATTGTGCCCCGTTGTTGGACACGATTATATCTGGTAGATCATGTGGGGCAAACAACTGGCACAATTCTCTCTGTCAAGCCTAAAAGGAAAATATATGCTGGGGTTTTGCTATTTTATGCTTTTGCAAGTATTATGGTAGTTTCTTTTAGTCATGACATATTGTAAGAAAGGCTGAGGAGTTGGGGAGTTGGTTTTAGATAGCAACAACTCAGAGACTGTTATCTTTTCGCATTCCTTCTGAACTTTCTCATGAGAACTGAGGTCAGTTTGTTTGCACCTGATATGGGCAGTTTGCAGAGATGAATTTCAGATGCAACCTTGATTGGATTGGAGAACAGTTGGCATGTGATAATAAATGGGAAGGAACTTTCAGTTTAGTTGGGTGGAGAAAGCCTGGGAATTTCAGGATTTCTCCAGACATACGAATACAATATTTTCAATAAAATCTCATTCTAAGAACTTTTATGTTTCTTTGGAGTTTTGTTTAAATTGTGGATGCTGTGTGGAACCCTGACACTCAGATGACCCTGGTTGTGGTCATCAATGAGACCGGTACCACTTCCAACCACTTGGAATAACTGCCCACTCATATCAGGAACACCTGCCCCTGGAAGAGGTCTACAGAGTCAATGTGCATGCACACACATGAGGTGTACATGGTCTCCCAGCAGTGCACTGGTGCTTGTGGCATCTCTGGTCAGGTTTCTTGGCAGACCTGGCAACTCCTTACTTGATTCTCTATATCTTTGTCCAGGCCTGGCCATCATAAGTAGCTCCTAGTTAGAGCCTTCATCTGAACAATTCCTGGGTGCCCCTCATGAAGGGAATCCAGCACCTTGGAGTGAAGATTGGGTGGAATGATGACCCTGCTGCCCCACAACACACATCCCTTGTGGGCTAACAGTTCATTTTTTCAAGAATCGTAGTGTTGAAACTCAGGGCTGGCTGGGCCTCTGGCCATCCCCTTAACATCCAGTTGAGAACGCAGCTAAGCTGTTGGTGGTTTCAGCTGCAATATTCCCTGCATGTAGGGGTGCTTCAGGCAGGTCCTGGGTTGCCAGAATATGACAAGCTGGGGCCGGATCCTCAGTCTGTGGTAGAGGCAGTTGGCTGAGAGCGTCAGCATGGCCCATTTCCTTGCCCAGCTTGTGGACTGAGTTTTAGGCCATTGATGGATGCTTGTTACCCTGATGCCCAGGGCCTCAAACCAGTCTAGTCCTATGAGGCTGGTACATGGCCCCTCTATGACCACTACGTGGAGGGAACCCTCAAACTCTGAACTGTACTCTAATGGTAGCTTCACACCTTATGGGACACGATGATTCTGGAAGTCCATTAACACTAAGCTCGATGATTTGAGTGGGATTTGCCATTGGCTACTTTTACAAATGTGGTAAAAAGTCATGGAGGAGATAATGAACAGGGCTGATCCAGTATCTAGCTCCATGGAACATGGGACCCTTGAAGTTCTAGTTGGAGTCTTATCTTTTCTTTGATGGGGTGTTGGGCCCCTGTACATTGGATACTATGCCTTCCCAAACAGTATTTAACTCTGTTCTGTCCTGGGGGCCATTTCCCATTGTGCTGCTATCTCACAGGTTTCATTTTCTGCTGCTGACCTCTTCAAACTCTAGCAATGTGCCCTTGCTTTCCACAGGCATGGTATACTGCTGTGCAGAACTGCACTCTGCTCTTCCATACTGTCCCCTACAGCTTGCGCAGCTCTGTGGGGGGGAGGTTCTTGCTCTATGGAATGTGCCCCCCTGCATGTCTCTCTCCACAAATGATAGATTTCTTTGATCTCACTGACCTTTTCCAAGCCTTCTACAGTCTCTTCTTGGTTAATCACTGGGGAGCTGTTGTGTGTTTTTAGTGGCTGGAGAGTCTTCATGGCCCTTCTGACAGCCTCATCCGCCATGACTTCCTTCAAGGTAACTTGGAAAGTCAGTTTCTCCATGGCGAATAGGCACTGCTGTAATTCACTATTACGTAGGCCACAAACAAGCCTGTCTCTGAGATGGTCTTACAGATCAGGGAATTCACCTTGGTGTGAAGCTTAGCAAAGGGCTGCAGATTCCCCGGAACTCTGTTCACGTTGCTTGAATGCATGACGCCGGGTGATGGCCAAGAGTTTAGGCTCAAAATGTTCGCTTAATTGTTTCTTGAGGCCTGTGTAGGCCACTGTCACTATGTTTGCCGGTGCTATCAAGTTTTCAGCGATATCAAACATGGCTTGTCTGCAGACACATAGTAGGGTTGCGGCCTTCAGGCCATCATCTGTGACCTGGTTAGCCCAGAGATAGTTGTCTACTTGGGAGACATATGAGCTGCACTGTTCCAGGTGAGTAATATCAAACTCATTGAGTCTTCCCAGCTTAGCCATTTGAGAAGGCCCTTATGATGCTGGTTAATGCCTGTGCTGCTGCGGACGGAGCTGGGCTGCACTTAGGAGTCCTGGAGATGTATCCCTTAGGTACGTCTTTGCCTCCAGTGTGTCTTATTAGCAGGCAGGGTGGGGAGCATGGTCCCACCATGGCTCTTTACCTGGTCTTACACCTACTGATTTCAATCTCTTGGTTAGCAGCAGCTCTTTCCTCTGCAGAATCCCATCCTCATTGCCACTATTGTGTAGTGGGCTGCAGTAGACAAGAACAGATCAGCATAGATACAACAGCATTTATTGACTCAACTGGAATGAACAAACAACAGGCAAATCCCTGTAATTTATTCTCTGGGCCCACATGGCCTCAACCAATCATAATACTTGAAAAAGCCCACCCAAATCTGAATGTTCTAAAGTTTCCCTCCAAAACAGTTGAAGTTAACTGTTAGGGTCATCCAAAGGTTAGTTTCATTTTAGCAGGGCTTAACACAACTATATATATTCAATACATAACAATGAGGAAAGAAAAGTATACCTGAGAATTGTGGGTCCCCCCCCAAAGAATTAGGAAAATTGCCTCATTTTAAAATATAGAGAAATAGAATCTGTCTGTATACAAGACTGCTTGTTCCACATTTTATCTACCTCTTTTCTAATCTGAACAAAGCAGCAAACATCAAGAAGAAAAACATAATTAACAAGCAAAATTGGGTCTAGGGAGTCATTCAATTCTGTAATAGATGTCAGATCTTTCCTCCTAATGTCAAGTTGTACTTTTCAGTTGAAAGTGATAAGCATTAACTCTACAGTATGGGGAATAAGTATGGTATAATTTGTATGGCCATTTGAACTTCACTAGTTTACTGAGGTAACTCATTAACTTGATAATCATTCACAAGTATTTTGAATAAGAAATAGAGTGGGTCTGTAGATCTTATTATTTTCCATGTGTCTTTGTGTGCACCTCTAAGCACATACAGTATGTCCACTTTCTTTTGCCTGAGCAGGATACTTCCAAAGTCACAATAGCATTTTGAACATCAGAGTTTATAGATACAGATTTCAATAACATTTTCTTGGTTCTTTTTTAACCAAGAGCCTAGTGTAGGGATGTGAAACATGACCTGGTGGGGTGAGCATGACTGGGTTAGGTGTGTCCAGCTTGACGTCACTTGTGTGGGGGATACTGGTGTTGGCCAAGTGCTAAGGCAGGACTTCCATCAGACCCTCCCTCATTCTTATTATAATCTCTCTCTCCCTCCCTCCCCTTCCTTCCTTCCTTTTCTTCTTTTTCCTTCCCTCTTCATTCTCCTTTCTTCCCTTCCCTCTTTCTCTATTTTTCTTTCCTTGCTCCCTTCCCATCTTTTTCTTTGTCTTTCCTCTTTCTCTTTTTCCTTTCCTGTTCCTTCTTGCATGCTCAAATGCAGAAGAAACATTTTTCCTTTGTTTTGTTTTTAGTTTGTTTTGCTAACCCTCTGCCAGCGAAAATGGAGCTTAGGGGAGCGTGTGTCTCCCCCCCCCCCGTCCCTGTTTTTAGCCATGGCAGTTTTCTGCAGCATTCTGTCAACAAAAACGGGGCCATTTTCATTGGGAGACTGCTGCAGGAGGCTGTCACAGCTGAAAAAAGGGCCTAGGGGGTGCACAGGGCCCTCCCGAGCTCCATTTTTGCTGACAGAGGCACCCAAGGCAATTCCTTTGCTGCTTCCAGGGTGGCCCCATAGGTCCGAGCTAAGTACCCCGTGGGTCAGATCCGACCCCTGGGCCTTGAGTTTGACACCATTAGGCTAGTGCAAAATTTTGGATTTCATGACTGTTATTCTTTTTCTTTTTCAACCAATGTGCATGTTATGATTCTCTACAATATGGAGAATAAGTAAATAGGAATGGTATGGATAAAGATGATGGGACAGATGATTATGGGTATCAGATTGAGATTCAGGACCTAATCTGTAGTGAATAAATTATTTCTGATATTCCTGAAACAGTGATCCCTGTAATATTTACGTATTCAGAAAGAATAACTACCGGTATTCTGAAATATACTTACAGTATATAGGCTATAAAATGCAGTCAACTCCTTTTTCAGCAGTCACACACAGAAAGGGGGTGTTTGATCCAGTTCCTGTATTCACCTACTGAGTTAATGCTGTGAAGGCTGAATTTATAATCCTCAAAGTATATGAATGTAGGCTTTTCACTTGATAGGAAACCTTTCAGAGAGGACATTTGATCCGTTGAATGCGCTATGGAGGGGGCTGGCAGAGAAAGCAAGATAATGTGTAAGGTCCAGGGCACATTGTCTCATTCTCTTCCTGGACATGAAATGTACATAGGTATAATTGGAAGAATTAGATCATGGCTGGGGAACTGACTAGGCTTTCACATGTTGCTGCTTCTACACTGAATTAGGCTGTAACTTTCCTCTTTACTCTTAGCCTTTAACATAAAAAGAAAGAATTGCCCCAAATCTCAGGTGCAATCCAGTGCAGTTGCCTTTTCTGAATGAAGAAAGCTTTGTCAATTAAATGAAACATATCAACAGCAGTAGTGTTCGTTAGAGAAAATTTTCAAAGAAGTGGTATTTTGCAACCATCACCTCTGTAAAGCAATAGTGGATTTGTTTCAATAATGCTATTGAAAACTAATTTTCTCTCCTTTTGTTTTTTCAGTAATTCCACTAAGAAAATAAAGTGGGTTTTCAAACAGAACTCTCCAAAGTGCTTTATACCAAATGCTTTAGTTCATTCCTTCCTTCACTCAAAATGAAAAAAGAATGTAATTACAACCAGATTCCAGAAACAGAGATGAATTTTATTACAAAAGTCTGTTGGGGTGGGGGGTGGGCATGTGAATTGTTTCTGATCTCGTGGCAATCCTTCAGCTAAACAGATCAGTTTATTCACTGGTAACCCTCCTTCTTTCCATTTCATTTCCATGTTTGTTGACAATGTACACGGTTGAACTGGCATTTTCATATTTCAGTGCACCAGAGGCCCCTTAAAAAAGACATTCAAGAGAGAGAGCGAGATAAAGAAAAGAAATACATGGCTTGCTCCCAAATGGCTTATTACCATCACATTTGCAATTCAGATCAGTTTTAAATTGACTGAAATTTTTGAACACATAG
>JAEANM010008884.1:4013-16703 GCA_017656035.1 Myanophis thanlyinensis
CACACACACACAGGCAGGAGAAGAGGGGGGACGTTGGGGAGGATTCCCTCGTCGCGCACAGCCGGCTTGCTACCGATCGCCCCCTTCCTAGTTTTTTTTTTTCTTTCTGCTCGATTTGGGAGAGCCCAGCGCTTCCCACGAAAGCGAGCAAGCGACCCCCCCCAACGCGCCAACTCTTCATTGCCCCTCCTCGAGGCGATTCCCTACCACCCCTCTATTTTTATTTTTATATATATATATATTAATTTGGGCAACCCGAGAACCAGGTTTGCACTAATAGCGGGAGGACGGCGAGAGAGAGAGAGTGAGAGAAGACCCAGCATGGATAACAATTCCGGTAAGCCTCTTGTTTTCTGCTGCAATTTTTATTCGCTTTTCTACCACCACCGCCACCCCAGCTCCGGATTGCAAGTGGGCTGCTGGGCGCGAACCGAGGGGGAGGAAATCGAGAGAGGGGAAATGAAGTAGCCAAGATGTTGGCTACATCTGCGAGGTTGAATGGGGTTTTTGTATTTTCATGCCATCACGGACGGTTTTTTTTTTTTTTTTTTTTTTACGGTTTCCACTCCTTAGCTTGCCCACTATTATCCTATAGCTCACTACATCGGAAGGAGAGCCTAAGGTCTGGGGTTTTAATTCATTTCCCTTTAAAAACAAAAAAACAAAACCAACAACAGCAACCGGGAAATGCATTCTTTGGCATTCTGCTTTTAGGATTGTTAGCCTTTCTTGGGTCGCCAGCGTCTTTGGAAAAGAGGTTTTGTTTGGGCTGGGTTGGGGGAAATCCACGGCTGAGTCCGGGGCTGCTGGTGGTGGTGGTGGAAGCAGCTTCTGTTGGTACTGAAATGGTTGTGGATGAGGAAAAGGAGCTGCAAACAGCCAATTGGAGATGTATGCAATACAAAGAAAGAGAGAGGGGACTTATTGGTGCAATGCAAATTTTTAGAGACTGCGGATCTTTTACTACTGGGACTGGGCGAGGGACCGGGGCTTTGGGATGGTGGTGGTGATGTGAGGGGACGGGGGGGGGGGGCGAGAATCGCTCTTCAAAACCGCTTTGATTTGTGTACAATGAGACGGGGGGTCACATGGGTACCGCTGCAATTTGTGCTTCGCGGTAAACAAACCCAAGCGATGTTTTGATGGATGGTTCTGGAAAGCGGCTTCTTGTTTTTGCGTTATCCTCGGCTGGGAGAACGGAGGGTGGAGGGGAAAAAAAAAAAAAAAAAGGCTCCCAACAGCCGCCTTTTGTATGGATGCGGGAGAGGTTAGGTGGGGTCAGTGCGATTTGACTGTTGTGGAATGTAGGAGAAGAGTTTGCAGTCAATAGTCAAAACCAAAACCGGGAAAGCTTTGAGCCAAGGAAAGCCACTGTTTTCAGATAAACGAGGTTAATGGGCTAGTTCAAACACCTCTCTCCACCCCCCACCCCACCCCAATTTTTTGATATATCAGAGGTAAATGATCTGATGCCCTGCAGCGGGTGGGATTTTAACTCCCATAAACTGAGTTCAGACATTATGAGAATTATAGCCCAAGCCATCCAAGAACAGTGTTTTCTCAACCGGGGCAACTTGAAGATGGGTGGACTTCAATTCCCAGAAATCCCCAGCCAGCAAGGAGAAAAGAAAAGGGAGAAAGGAATGTCTGGGCAGAATTAGATATTCTGCTGTTTTGAAAAAGGCAGGCTTCTCATCCTTACTGCATAGAAGATAGATTTTGATTAAATTTCTGCAGCAAGAGGGTGATTGATTCAAGCAAGATGTTAAGGAGCCACAGTTTCCTTGATCTGCAAAGCGACTTGGGTGCTAACTTTTCAGAAGCAGAATGCTACAGATTACAAACGTTGGTAGATGCAGATTAAGTATATGTGCGTGTTTCATGCAGGTGACATTTATCTTTTGCTGCTGGACATTTGGCATATTATTCCAAAGAATAAAATATTCTATTGTCACTTAACTTTGTTCTTTATATGCATATCTGTTGGTTTAATGTAGATTGCATGCAAACCTAGATTGCATTAACTTCCATGTAAGGATGTCTTCCTTGCTGGGTTTCTTAAATTTGCTGTAAAGTTTTGAAATGTGCAGGAGGACTGGGGTAGACATTCTCAGCTCTGCTCTTTTCACAGTACAGTGCAAATCTGCATCTCTCTCTCCTGGTACATGATCCTTTGGAACAGTGTTTCCCAACCATGGCAATTTTAATATATGGGGACTTCACTTCCCCAGAATTCTCCATCCAGCATGCTTTTGCTGGGGAATTTTGGCAGTTGAATTAAAGTTCATATATCTTAAAGTTGCTTTTGTAGTTCCATATGGGGACATTTTTAAAGCATTAGAATGCAGCAACTTCCTAGTGCTCATCTTCTATCTCTCCAGCCTAACATAGGTTAAAGTACTGTTTGGGAGAACCTTGTCTCTCTCAAATGCAAGGTATCCTTATAGGGAGAGATGCTGACAATAGGAATTGCCAAGCTGCGGCCCCAAAACAGGAGGTAGGGATAGATGTGAGGACTCAGACTGCTTCTGAGAGGAGATTTGATGTATGCAGTGCGCTGTCTTGTATCTTAGTTGATCCACAACAAAGGACAGTTGTTTGAGGCGGTGTTCGTGGCTTGCTGGTAGAGCACCACTTTTACTGGAGGAAGCTATAGCAGCTAATTCTTCCACCGCCAGGGAGGGTTGGGAAAAAAATTGTTCCCAGAAGTTTTGGAGTTCCCTGCAACAGTAATTGCATGCTGAGCTGACAATATTGAGCAAGAGATTTCACTGAGTGACCCAATTTGTACACTGCTCTAAGCCATACTTTGTTTTGTTTGGTTTTGATTTAAGTGTGTGAACTTCCCAGCCACTTGGTGATTAAGTAGCACAGTTAAGGAAGCCATAGTTTGGCATAATGTTTGAACACAGCTGAATAATGGGACACAATCTTTTTACATTTTAATTTTTCCAGTTATTTGTTCTGCCCAGCTACTATATGTAACCTCTTTAAGCTCTTTGACATTTCAGGGAGTCCATTTATGATAATTTCTGGTTTCATATCGACATGGGACTCAAATGCTTTGCCAGGTACAGTGATACCTTAGTAATCAACTGGTTTGAAACTCATAAATTTGGTACTCAACACATTTTGACATGAAAATTTTGCCCGGTGCTCATTGTTTGTTTGGTACGCAACACACAAGCTAGAACTTGTCGATGTCAGATGCCTTGTGACTCATTACATTATTCCTTATGGGAAAGATTTATTTGACACACATCCTTTTATGTGTTTATCGCACCTCCCAGAATCAATTCACGATGAGTACCGAGGTACCATTGTAGTGACATCTCAGACAGATCACATTTGTTAGTGTGCTTTTTGTTGGAGGGTTGTCATTCAATATTGATTCTTTTGGAGATGACCCTGTTCTCAAACAGTAATTTTGCAAGAGTGGCAATCATCACTAGAAAGTGAATAATGCCAGACTCCCTTTTTCTTGAGGTGGGTCAGTTTTTGTATTTGAAATAATTCAGGGCATAGGTGAGGGCTGAAAATGTGTTTCTATACCAACTAATCCTGAGTGCAATCCTCTAACAACACAAGCCTGGCATCTGCACGTGCCCAAGAATTCCTCCAGTTAATCACAAAGTGATTCACTGAGAAAGAGGAGGCCAAACATAGTTACATCTGCCCCGGGGCCAGGAGCAATCTTTTGAAGGCTGGCAGAACAGGTCAGGAATGCTTTACTTACCAAAACAGTCTTTGGTAGATTCTATTTCTAAGGACTAAGGTTATTCAAGGCAGATATATCCATCTACAACTCAGGGGAAGTTCAGAGTTTACTCCTGAGTTCTTTGCTCCCTGGCTGGCTTAGGTATGAGACAGCCTTCTGCTGAGCCAAAAAAGAAAGTCGTAGGAGATATTTATGGCCACATAGGACTTGGAAGGATTAAGTTGCTCTCTGATTCAGTCAACAGAACTCCCCATTTTGCCACTATTCCAGGCAGTTGTGGGGAATTACCAGCTTTGGCCCAGATAAGCAAAGATTCGGAATTGGGATATGATAACTAATTCTTTACACTGTAAAATAAAAGATCCCAGCCTGTATTCCTTAGTCAGATACCTTGTATTGGAATTGAAAACCTTAGTCATCCTGGCTAATGGAATGGAGGGAGCAGTCCACAGGATCTGGAAAGCCGCTCTTGCCAGAGAAGAATCTGCAATGGAGATTCCAGCTGGGAGCAGGTGATCCTTTGATGACTCCAACCTTCTCAGGCAGCTTAGCTAGTTGAAATTCTTTTGTACATGCTAGTTCCTGTGGCATTTATGATGACTGTGTTGGCAGAGCACATTGAATTCAAACTACTCAACTGTCTGCTGGCCTTCTAGATAATACAGTCACCAGGTGGATAGTTTATAATTCAATATCATATGGTAATGTGAGGTTAATGTGTGGGTAAATATGTCAAGCATGTCAAAGATAGCAGCGTTTGATATTATAGGCCAAGAATTGAATTGGGAATTAGGTAGAAATTTTGGATTGGGTAACATTGCAAGTTTGTGTGCCTGAAAGACATAAGATTAGGATAAGGCATCTATCTATATTTTTGACAGTGAAATTCTCTAAAAATCCACATTAGGGATAGGAAACAACAAGCAAAACTCATGCATGTTCATATTTGGAAAATGGGCATTGCCTGTTGATTTCTGCATGAATAGAAGCATGTCATCATGGGCCTATGCACCTTATAGATAGTCCTCGATTTACAACCATTCACTTAAGGACCGTTTGAAGTTACAACAGTGCTGAAAAATTTGATTTATGACTGTTTTTCAAACTTATGATCATTGCAGCATCCTTATGGTCACATGATCCAAATTCAGGCACTTGACAGCTGGCATGAATTTATGACAGTTGCACTATCCTGGGGTCACGTGATCCCCATCTGTAACCTTCCCAGTTGGCTTCTGACAAGCAAAGGCAACAGGGGAAGCCAGATTCACTTAACAACTGCAGAGATTCGCTGTGGCAAAAAAGACCATAAAGTGGGACATAGCTCACTTAACAACTGTCTTGCTTAGCAATGGAAATTTTGGGTTCATTGTGGTGGTAAATCAAGGATTACCTGTACTTGTTCAAGTAATACAGGAACAATTTATTTATTTATTTATTTATTTTATTAATTTAATTTCTATACCGCCCCCTCTCCCGAAGGATTCGGGGCAGTGTACAGCCGTCTAAAAGAAATACAAAATAGATGACAGTTAAAAACAAATTAAAATTAACTAGGTGGCCAATCAAATTAAAAACCTGATGTAAAAGATTAGAAATTTTAAAAATTTAAAATAGTTAGAAAATTACAAATTTAAAAAACTGATTTAAAAGCTAATTTAAAACCCCCAACCAATAGTACTTAGGGCAGACCGGCCTGTTGGAACAAATAGGTTTTTAATGCATGCCGGAAGGTCCATAGGTCCGTGATGGTCCTATGAACAATCACAGAGACTGCCCGAAGGACAAAAGTGTATGTCTTCTGTACAAGGGTTCTCCCCATCTTTGTTATTAAGCATAGTGCTGGCTCCAAGGCAGCTGTTGATATTTTTGGGGAACAAAAAACTTTGGTCCTCTGCAGCTTTGGGAAGTAATTCTTTTCACTTGCTTGTGCTTCCCCATCTGGTAGAATGTAGATTCTAGCACGTTTCTCCCCTGCTTTGTTTTGTTGTTGGGAGAAACTGATGGCTTTCCATGCTTCCTGCCCCAGTTTGGGTGTCACCCTTACTAGCTATGGGTCTGAGCTTTGGAAGAGGGCCAGTTTACTCTAGTAGTTAAGGCATCGGGCTAGAAACTGGGAGATTGTGAGTTCTAGTCTTACCATAGCCATGAAAGCCAGCTGGGTGATCTTGGGCCTGTCATTCTCTCTCAGCCTAACTCGCCTATCACGGTTGTTGTTGTTGGGAAAATAGAGAAGGAAGGAATATTAGAGATATGCACTGCCTTGTTTATATTAAAATAATAAAGATGGGATATAAATAATAAATAAGAAAAAGGTGTTGGCGAGGATAAAAAGTAGAAAAGGCAGGCTGTTTCCAGTGCTCTAGAAGCGGCTGGGAGTAGCAGGTAGTTTGGCTTCAAGTGTCATCTTTTGCTGCTCCGACTCTTGCTTAGTTCAGTATCCCCATCTAAATTGCGGGAATCTTAGGACTGTGCTCTGGGTTGTCTTTGGAAATGTTGTGTAAATGATGTTTTGTTTGCCCTTGCTTTCTGCATGTATATGGCAAACTAGAGAACTGCCTGACACATCAAATGAAAAAGGAAAACTTAACAACGATTGTAAAAGGAATAGTTGTTTCCACCGTTTCTCCCACAGGAGCAGACAGAAGCTGTGGGCTTCCAAAGCTGCCCAAAGTGTCAAAAGATGCTGTGCTTAGTGTAGCATCCTGTACATTAGTACTGCTGGAAAATGGCCTGTCCTATGAAGAAGCACTCAAAATTAATTCCCGCTCAAGAGGTACAACAGACTCAGAAGGGAGAGACATAGAAACACTGCGATAGCAGTGGTTAGCAAACAGACCGGTTTGCAAACAGATTTAAATTGGATTTCAAAGACAAAGAATCAAATCTTTCTCTCACCATTGGTTCTCGCTGAAGATGAACGTTTCGAAGCTTGATTCTGCTTTTCTTGGAAGGAGACACAACGGGAATAGAAAATGGAAACGAATAAGCCTGTGTATTCTAGGATTTTTTCCTC
Source organism: Myanophis thanlyinensis (assembly GCA_017656035.1). Lineage (NCBI taxonomy): Eukaryota > Metazoa > Chordata > Lepidosauria > Squamata > Homalopsidae > Myanophis > Myanophis thanlyinensis. The sequence goes on from JAEANM010008884.1 coordinate 10,748, forward strand.
CCTCTTAAATCACCTTAGGTGTGTGTTTGTGCTGAACACATAATAATGGCCGGATCTAGAACCAGGTTGTTCCGCTGGGCTGGCACTTGCTCATCCTGGGTTTATACCATCCTGGAATTAAAAGCATTTTTTTGTACTCCTCATGCTGTTGTAATCACAGATATTTAAGATACAGAACAGTGCCTTATACAGGTAGTTCTCGACTTATGACCACAATTGAGCCCAAAATTTCTGTTGCTAAGTGACACAGTTGTTAAGTGAGTTTTGCCCCATTTTACAACCTTTCTTGGCACAATTTGTAAGTGAATCACTGCAGTTGTTAAGTTAGTAACATTGTTAAGTCATCTGCCTTCCCCATTGACTTTGCTTGTCAGGTCACAAAAGGTGATCACATCACACACACACAGAGGACACTGTAACCTTCATAAATTTGAACTAGTTTCCAGGCATCCGCATTTTGATCATGTGACTATGGGGATGCTGCATGATTGTAAGTGTGAAGAATGGTCATAAGTCACTTTTTTCAGTGCTAAACAAATGGTTGTAAGTCAAGGACTACCTGAATAAGGTATATTCTGTAAATATATATTTAAAACAATATTAATCCTTTCAGGGCATTAGATTTCGGTGGATGGAGCTTGGGCTGTAAATATTTGGAGAGAGATGGTATATTAAGTTATGCTTCAAAATATGATTTTGGTTTTAGGCTACAAGTCTGGAATGGTGCTGAAGCCATAGAATGGTGAACTGTGGCCTTGTGCTAGGCAGAAGCCATTGCAACTATTTAAAGGAAACCTGTGTTTCATTAAACCATTTTTTCCAACCGCCGTTCCTGCCAGACTGTTATCTGTAGCCTTAAGAGTCTTTTCCTTTTAACAAGGAACTTTTGTTTAAAAGAGTAATCAATTAGAACTATAATGTTATATAAACTATATTATATGCTGTTATTGTTTTTGTTATTGTTTCCAGGTGTCAAATATTTCTAGCTTTCTGACCCCAATATCTTTTGCACCAAAACTTTGGCACAGAATACCCTATTGTGCCAATATATATCCCCATTCATTTCAAAAGAGCTCTCCGTGCTTTCAGTAGTAACTGTCCATGGAGCCTAGGTGTGTTCAAAACATTGTTTTCTGCTTTTGATATTGTTCAACATTTTCTTCCATAGGCTATTTTATTTTGGGTATACAAACCAGGCATCTCCTCCTGTTTTTCCAGAATCCATTCAGTTTCTAGCAATCAGTGGTTTTCATGGACAGCTTTCCTCTTAAGGAGAAAATTAACTAGTGTTTTGTCCTTTCCCCATAGATCCTTGACCTCTCTGCATGCTCAAAACAACATGTTCTCTCAGAGCTCTCTATAGTCTCAGCTAGTACAATGAAGTAAATGCATGATGCGTTCAATTCGTGGTTGTACAAATCACATCACAGTACATACTTCCACAAATACCAAATGCTTCTCCCTCCTCCCCCTTCTGTTTGCATATGCTCTTAGATTTCTGTGTAAATTACAGAATTTGGTCAGTCAAGAGCATTGATCATTTTTCTCAGCAATTAATTTTACTACTGAAGCTGATATTGCAGTTGGTAGGGATTAATAGATGGAGTCCCAGCATATTTCATGGTTATGTGAAAGAGAGAATCTTGATACCTGTAAACTACTTCATCCCTGCTACATGAGGAACACATACACACATACATAGAGGAGAGAGAGAGAGAGAGAATATTATTCCCAGGGAAAGTGTTGGTTGCAGCTCCAGCTTCATATTGTTAGAAGGGTATATAAACGGATTGTTACTTAAAAGGGATTGTTGGAAAATAAGGGCTGCCTATGAAGGATATATACATTTCCTATAATTTATATGAAATTATCATTCCCAAGAAGAATTCCTCCTCCTCTTTTGCCTTCCCTTAATCAGGGCCAGTGCCTAGTTTACGGTGACCTCTTGGGCTCTGCTAAGCCAATTTATTTAGCAGAGAAGCAGCAATAGCACTTAGACTTATATACCACTTCAGAGTGCTTTATAGCCTTCTCTTAAGCAGTTTACAGAGTCAGCATATTGCCCCTAACAATTTGAATCTTCATTCTACCAAATGAAGGATGATAGGCTGAGTCAACCTTGAGCTGGTCAGAATCGAACTCCTGGCGGTGGGCAGTGAAGTTAGCCTACAATACAGTATTCTAACCACTTGCATCCACCATGGTTTTCACGCCAGCGAAAGAGAAGAATGGATGTGACTCATGCATCTCTCTTCCTTTTCAAGGTTAGTCCCGGGCCCTTAGGATCTTGGAGAGTGGTAATCAGGACAGGGGTATCAGTAGAGGAGCTAAAAAAGGAATGAGACTGGAGCCTTCATATTCACCCAATGCTGCTATTGTGATACAGCATCAACAGGAACATTTTCTGCCTTAGTGGAAGAGCACAGACCTACAGAATTAGTTTGTATAAAAGAATATAGACTTTCTTATGCTCTAAGAAAGCTAATTATGGGATTTATATAATAATTTGAAAACCTGTTACATTGATTAGTCCACAGCCCATTTTCTTGAAGGGATGTAAAAATGACCTCTCAATTTGATTGGTGGATGGGGTGGGGACACATACAAAAAATAACAAGAAGTTGAGTGATGGAATGAAATAGATAATGCCAACAGACATACCATATATGGGTCAGGGATTAGTTGGTGATATTAAGGGTTTTTTTTTTCACAGAGCTTTATTAAAAATCAAAACAATAAAATACAAATTAATCTAAATGGAAGAAAGGGAAAGGTCAAGATTAAAAAATGCAGAAAAAAAATACACATAAAACAATATGACAACCTCAAAACTAAGAGATTGCTGTGTTTCATAATTGTCTGTACTGGAGCTCACGTCTTTATTTATTTGTTTTATGTATATTTTTTTCTGGTACTTGTTAAGTGATGTTAATGTTACAACAGCTTGCTTTGCACTTCTGTGCTATCATATTGATCACCCAGCTGTCTTGTTGCCATGTCTCTTTAGATGGCAGTGTACATTTGTGCCATTTTTATATGCAAGAAATCAACACAAGTGGATTTGAAGATGCTCTGGGTCATTCTGTTAAATTGGTCTGCATTCTTCTAGCCCAAAATCCTGCTCTGACAGCTCCACTGGATTTAAATGACAAGGATTTTAAGGCACTATGAGCATTATCAGCAGAGTGTTTTTTTTTTAAAAGAAGCTAGTCCTGACATTTTCCCCAAATATAAAATGGGGGTCAACGCTTACATAAGAATGGCCTTACGTAAAAATTGCCTGTGACCAATAGCATCACTTGGGGAACACACAGAGTTCAGTTTTATAAGTAAATTGAAAAACTCCACCTACACAAAGTTTATGCATTTGAGGCATGATGACAGCCTGTAAAGGGAGAGGGATAAACTTTGAGGGAAAGAAAGGAAGCTCTGTCTCAAATATAAATATGAATCCAAGCCAGGCTTGTGATTAGTTGTACAAGTAGTCCTTGACTTACAACAGTTCATTTAGTAACCAAAATTACAAATATCACTGAAAAAGTGACACCATCATTTTTCACACAATTGTTATAGCATCCCCATGGTCACGTGTTCAAAATTCAGATGCTATGATGGTTGCAGTGTCCTGGGGTTTTTATGATCACTTTTTTGATAAGCAAAGTCAATGGGGAAGCCAGATTCATTTAGCAACCATGTCATTAATTTAATAAGTGCAGTGGTTCACTTAACTGTAGCAAGAAAAGTCATAAAATGGGGGCAAAACTCAACAAATGCCTCACTTAGCAACAAAAATTTTGGGCTCAGTTGTGGTCAAAAGTTGAGGTCTACTGTACCTATACACTTGTAGTGACTTAGCATCCGTTCTGGGCAAACAAGCACAGAAGAGAAAATAAGTTTTATAAACTGGAAGAGTTGCTTGTTGTTTACTAGACAATGCCCTTTGGTTTACAGCCTTGTCAAATGAGCTTGATGCTTCTCTCAAGTGAACAACAGGGTGTAAGATTGCTTTAGTTTCTTATTCCCACCGGATTCTTTCAGAGAGCTGGTTTTGTATATCAAAAATACTTTTTCCTTCCCAACTTAGAGCCCTGCCACCTCCTCCTGCCCTTTCTCCCATTGTGGGTGACTTTGACCTACTTTGCTGACTGCAGGCGTCAACAACACTTACACAGGTGCCAGAGCAAAGCTCTAATGCATTGCAGCAGGCAAGCTATGGCAACCCAACTCTGATTGAGGCAGAGAGCCCTGCCACCTGTGTGAAGTCTCTTTGATTCAGCAAAAGCTTACCCTTTGCAGGAAATGTTTTGGTTGCATTTGAGCACCAGAAAAAAAGCTTTGCTGGAGTGTGAGAGAAGCTGAAGGGAAGGGAAGACAAGAAAGGATGAGCCCATTCCTCTTTTTTGTTCTTTCTGGTTTGGACTCACAAGTAAACAGCACTTAGCAGATGTACAATGTTGAAAAGGACTAAAAGAGATAGCCTCAGAGCTTAATTTAGAAGCAGTGAGGTCTGTGAAGCAACAAGGACTAGAAATGCAAGGCTACATTTAATTTACAGGCACAAGATTGTTTCAACTTAGAACAGCAATGGGGAAGGTACATGTTGTTCCCAACTTACAATCATAGTGACCTTTTGAAGTTACTACAGAAATGGGAGGAAAAAAGATTTATGGCTATTTTTTTTAACATTTATGACGTTATAGCATCTCCATGGTCACGTGATCAAAATTCGTTGCACTGTTCTGGGGTCACATGATCATCTTCCCAGATGGCTTCCAACAAGCAAAGTCAATGGGGGAAGCTGGATTCACTTAACAGCTGCAGTGATTTGCTTAACAACTGTGGCCCAAAGATTGTAAAGTGGGGGGGTGGAACTTGCTTAACAACTCCCTTGCTTAGCAGTGGAAATTTTGGGCTCAATTGTAAGTTGTGGGTGACCTGTATACTTTTTCAGATATTGCTGAACAATTCTTTCTCTTTTTCTCTAAGAGCAAGGTTGACTAAGAGTGTTTGGGGTTTGTAACTCAACAAAACGTACTTCTTGAACTAGAATAATCTACCAGGATTTTTTTTACAGCCATTTATGCATAATAATAGATAATAACTATTAGAATCTACTGGGAATCTTGCCCAAGGATGAGTTCTTGGCCACAGTCTCTCTGGTCCCAATTCTTACCTTGAACTTCTTTGGAAGCCAACCACCAAAAGTCAACTTGATTATTTGCATTCTATGATGTAATAAAACAAAAAAAATGATTCAAAGATACTTGCAGTAAACTGTTGCCTACATCATTTTCCCTAGTTGAATTTTGTGAACTTGAACAATCTCTCTGCCTGCACTGTTGGGAGCAAGCTAGATTCTGCTGTCTTCAGATTTCAAAGAAGCTCAAATAAGTCTAAGCTCGAGAATGGATTTTCCCACGGTGTCCTATAGTAGCAGCAGTTCATACATACTACACATGCCATAAGACCGCAGGGACTTCTGTAGGTAGGCCTGGGAAAGCCTTAGCACTTGCAATTCTGGAGATCCATGACTAATCAGTGCTGCCAGTACAAACTAGGCTAGATGTTCAAACATAGAACGGAATAAATTCCCACAAAACTCTTCTTTCTAATGTGTTCCAACTTCTCAGCACTTTGTAGAATAAGGTTGGATACAAGGGTAGCTTGTTTTGGAACTTTAATCAGAGCTTTAGAATAAAATACATAATATTGCAAACACTGGTCCTTGGAAACCTAGATTCATCTAAATTATGTTACTGAAGGGATATCTGGCCCTATTAGGAAAACAAGTATCTTTAACATCACATTTATTTTCTAGGCACTCTAGAAGTGCGCCTATAGTTCTGACAAGCTCACGGATGTTCTCTGATTTGTTTAACCCAGGGGTCTTCAAACTTGGCAATTTTGTGACTTGTGGACTTCAACTCCCAGAATCCCTCAGCCAGCAAAGCTGGCT
>JAEANM010008885.1:0-16703 GCA_017656035.1 Myanophis thanlyinensis
CAGGGGGGAGTTCATTCCATAAGGAGGGTGCAGCCACAGAGAAGGCCCGAACCCTCGGGGCCGTCAGGCGACATCGATCTGACGGTGGTATCCCAAGGAGGCCCGCCCTGTGGGAGCGCTAAGATAAGTAGAAGCAGGGCTAATCCAGGGCATGTCTAACATTGCAATGCCCTCCTTTTACAAGTCTACAAAAACTGACATTTCTGACCAAGGAATCTTACTTCAACAATGAGAAGCTGCATGTACACCAAAATCTATCTTCTGGTACCTCATTGTTTATTCTCAGCCACAAGTTTCCAAATACAGCACCTAATGTCTCACGCAGCCTACTAATACCATTCCATTCTGAATAGAGACAGTAAGGTAGAGCAAGGCCAGCCAGCTTGAGGAAAAGACATTTATACATTGCGAAGTTATCCATCTGCAGCAAATATTATGCTAACCAACATCTCCTTTCATGGAGAATCAGTAGATGATCACTTTAAACGAAATAGCAATAACAACAGCACTTAGACTTATATACTGGTTCATAGTGCTGTACAGCCCTCTCTAAGAGATTTACAGAGTCAGCCTATTGCCCCAACAATCTGGGTCCTATTTTACTGACTTCGGAAGGATAGAAAGCTGAGTCAGCTTTGAGCCCCATCAGGATCGAACTCTTGGGTAGGAGCAAAGTTTGCCTGCAGTACTGCATTCTAACCAATGCGCCACCATGCCTCTAAAGGAAGATAGATATATTCCTGAAGTCAAAACAGGCTTTGTTTTAAAAAGCACAGGAATGCTAATGAAAATTAAATCGATCATGCTTCTTAAATCTCTCTCCTTTCCATTTTTCCTTGGGCCCACAAGTCCTGGCTGTTGAACTACAAGAAAACTATTTACAGTTGTCATCTCATGAAACTTGGTGTCTCTGCTTTAAATTTAGCCTTCCACTAGCCACTCCAGCTACTCAGGGAACTCACTGGCAGTGTGAAGAAATGCAAGCTTTATTGATGGATGGTTAGCAAGGGACAGATCAGTGTGCTACTCCGCAGCAGCTTAGACACAAGGTTGCCACTCTTATAGTCCTGAGGGCTGAAAGGCCGAGACCTCGATCCAACCAACCTGACTGATTTATTATAACATACACACAAACACACACACCTCTCTCTCCCCTCCCTTTGTGTTCTAGAAAAGCTGCTTTGATGTGAATGATGGAAGTTCAGTTTCCACCTGCTAAAATCATTCATTTTCTTACCCCTTCCTGCCCCCTGGAGGCCTGGAAGAGCTACAACATCAATTGACTGATTCCCTGAAGCACAGCACCAAGGCCTGTAATTACTGCCTTAGCAATTAAGAAAATATTTCCCTGCATTTCCAGTTTTTATCTATTTAAAGTTTCCCCAAGCCCAAAGGAGGTTATAAAAGTCATTTCAATAACACAAGATCTGGTAAGACAAATCAATACTTTTTTCTCCTTTATCTGTTAGAAATGTGGTTAATGCCCAACTTAAAAAAAAAAATAGGGACACAGCTGAGGTTTTATGCCTATGGGTAACCTAGGAATCTGGATCTCTCATGTCCCAATTCAGCACTATACAACTAGGAGTAAAACAGACAATCCTAATCAGATGAGTTCCCATTTCCCCAACATTTTGTTGCATTATTTTGCCTCAATACTGTGGCATATACATCATCTCCACCCACAAAATTTTTCTTCCTAGTGAAGAAGAGAGGAACGATCTCTTGGTGTCCTACTTTCCATCATTATTTCTGCTGTTTTTGTGTAAAGTGGCTTAAATTTGGAATAATCAAAGGCCAATTACTATGGGGCTATCCATGCTAATCATCTACAGTAGGGGTGGGGTGCTATGGCCCTTTTACGACCTGTGGACTTCAACTCCCAGAATTCCTGAGGCCAGCCATGGGAGTTAAAGTCCACAGGTCATAAAGGGGCCATGGTACCCTACCCCTGAATTACAATATTGTTTCCAGAGGTTCTGCAAATGTTCGTGTTTTTTGATATATACAGAAATATGTGATAATTGATTATGTGTCATCAACTCACTGTCAAATCTTAACCATTACATAACTTTTCCTTCAGGCAATTCTGTCCACAACTTGGTCCTTCATGTCTTCCATTGATGCATCTATTATTTATTTATTTATTGTTTGTTTGTTTGTTTGTTTAAATTTATATACCGCCTCTCTCCCGAGAAGGGACTCGGGGCAGTATTAAAAACTCAATCCCTCTTCCTTGATGCTGGTGATCTTGTTTTTCTTGTTCCTTCTATTTTTCCCCACATTGTAGATTTTCCAAGAGAGCTATTTGCATAAATTGTCCAAAATATGATAATCTGAGCCTGGTCATTTGTATCTCAAGTGAAAATTCTGGGTTGATTTGTTCGATGATCCATTTGTTTGTTCTCTTGGCTATCCATGGTATACTTGAGTCTTCTCCAACACCAAAGTTCAAATGTCAATACTCTTTTCTGTCCTGCCTCTTCTAAGTCCAGCCTTCACTTCCATAGAATCTTAAACGGAACAATGTTGCCCATACAGTTCTGATCTTTGTAGATGTAAAAACATCATGGCATTTGATATCTTTTCCAAGGTCTTCATTGCTATTCTACGAAGTGCTGGTTTGTGACATATTTCTTGATTGTTGGTTCCTTTACTCTTGATAATTAATCAACACTTAATTAATCAACATTAATGAACAGTCTGTTCCCTGTTAATTCAGGGCTGGTTACTACAGTTATTGTGATGAGTTTGTTCTTAATCTTAGTCCTATTTTTTCACTATGCTCCTTGATTTTCATTACTAGACCTTCCAGATCATTTGCATTTTCACTTATCAGAGTAATATTATCAGCATAACACAGATTATTGGTGTTTCTTCCTCCAGTTTTAAAACCACATTCATCTTTTTCCCATCCAGCTTCCCTCAATATGTATTCATTATATAAATTGAATAAATAAGGGAAAGTGTGCAGTTTGTCTCATTCCTGCACCAATTTGGAGTTAATCTGTTTTGCCATGTTCGATCTGGACTGTGGTTTCCTGACCTATAGTAGGCATAGACTTTATATGAGGACAATGAGATGTTCTGGGATTCCTATTTCCCTAAGATCACGCCATAGCTTGACACGGTTGACATAATCCATGAAGCTTGTATTGACTTCTTTGGGGGAATTATATGGCTTTCTCAATTATCTAGCAATAATCAACAATAATGTCCCTCAGCTTTTTCTAAAGTCAGTTTGAACGTTTGGCATCTCTTTTTTCATGTAGGACTCTAATCTGCATTAGATGACCCTAAACATTATTTTGCTAGCACTGGAACTAAGGACATTGTGTAATAGTTTGCACCATCTTCAAATAGTCCTCATCTTAGAACTATTCTTTTAGTGACTGATTGAAGTTACAACAGCACTGAAAAGAACTGACATTACCTTTTTTCACACTTGCGACCATTGCAGCATCTCTGTGGTCACAATTGGCTCATATTTGTGACAGTTCCAGGGTCATGTAATCACCTTGTGCGACCTTCTGATGAGTAAAGTCAATGGGAAGCCAGATTCATTTAGCAACTATGTTGCTAACTTAACAATTTAATGACTTTGTAAGAAATATTGCAAAATGGGGCAAAATTCACTTAACAACTGTCTTGCTTAGCAACAGAAATTTTGGACTCAATTGTTGTGATAAGTTGAGGGTTACCTATAGTGTGATACAGACTGACCTCTTCCGATCTATTGGCCTTTCTGTTGTTTTGCAGATTTGCTGACACAATTTGATTGGTTTGATTTACTGGTTCTTCTTCTATCACTTGCCAAATTTCTCTGGCTATTCCCAAAGCCTTCCCACTTGGTAATGACCAAACTGCTGATCTAGTATTATATGTATTAAAATGGTTGTGTTAATTACTGACCGCTAGGAGGCACTATATTTTCATTCTTAATGTCCTAGTGGTCAGTAGTGACTGCAAACAAAGTGGTATAATTGCCCTAGAGATGTGGAAAGAGGAGGATTGGGGGAGGTCTTGGGATTTCTAATATGGGGCCCAAAACAAATTAATATGAATAGTTATCTTTAGTTTGAGAATATTGAAAAAAAAAGGTGGGGATGGAGGAAGGGAGGGAGGCTAATTCACAGGTTGTACTAGAGGTTCTTGTAAGTACAGTTGGGGTATCTTGTAAGGTATCTTGAATGTTGCCATCCCTACTTGGTAGAATTTCATACAGGTCCTTGACTTACAACTCAAATTGATTCTGGAATTATGGTTGTAGTCATGCTAGTTGTTAAACTGATCATCCCATGACCGGCCCAATTTTATGACTTGTTTTTTTCAGCAACAGTCACTAAGTAAATATGGCTGCCGTAAAGCAAACACTGCAATTAAGCAAACCCATTTTCCACAATGGGCAGGTGGAAGTAAACATTGGTTTCTGCAAAAAAAAAAAAAAAAACCCATCATAAATTGTGATCGTGTGACTGAGGGATGCCATAATAGCCATAAATGCAAGCTGGTTGCTGAGTGCCCAAAATATGATCTGGATCGTAAGATTTTTGTGGGATGGTCGTAAGTTTGAATGGTCACTAAGCAAACAGTCATAAGTCAGGGACTACCTCTATACTACTTCCATTTTTGGTTGATCTTTGACTTAGTACTATCTGCTCCTTAGTGTCCTATAATGCTGAAGTGTGTGCTGGAATGTGAGCATCAGGCGATTCCAATGACTGCAACAGCACTGCAAGTACAGACTTTGGGTTTACAAAAACATTTTTGTGAGTGATTTTTTTTTGTGAGGAGATTTGCACATATGGAACCCACAAACAGGTAGGGTTATCTGTATTTGCTTTCATACCTTGAGCCAATCCTATAGTCAATAATTCAATAATTTCAATATTCACATTTCAGTAATCATCTTATTAAAATATTGCTTGTGAATTCTACTTATTATTCAACCATTGATTAAAATACAGCCAAGCACTGTCCCTACTATATTCTTCCTAACTTCCTAATGTTGCTTCTTCTTTGTTTGTATATAAATATGATTAAAGTTAAAGTTAAAGTTAAAGTTTGTCAGATCTTATATAATAAACAGTATGATGTTCTCATCAAAAGTGTCTAATTCCAGTGCTTTCAATTTTCTGATGCCTCCTAAGTTAACAATGTGTAGCCGATTAATTTCATCTTTCACTCTATGTTGAGAGTTCTCGTGTTCATGCTTCTTCTGCTACATAGTCCCACTGCAATTCTATCTTCCAGTTTTGGATTTTATTTTCCTGCATGGCAACATCAGCAACTAGATGTCCCAAAGGCTTTGATCAAGCTATGTCACAAACACCATTAATGTTCTGAAAGATTCTCAACCGCTCCTCAATGACATATTGCCATCCAATCTGAAGTGCCCAAATACCTGGTACTAACTCATCAATAACTTTGTACTCTCTATCTGTTTTCTTGGTAAAATACAGGAGCAGTTTTCCACAGCCTTCTCCTGCGCAATAGGAAATGCTTTTGGTATTGTCTCTAAAGTTATAATCTGTCTCTCACATATTCCTATATTGCCACTGCCCAACATATACTGTATATGCCTGTTGGGCAGCTAGGATAACTTACACGCCTGGAGTGATGCTGCTGAGATTATATACTTTGGCAAACTTTCCTAGAATTTCTCATCTTTTCTCACACACACCCATTTTATAATGAAATAGCATGGCAGGATTTGATAGCAGGACTGCAATATATAAATTCGGACCATTGCGGACCTACGGACCTTCTGGCGTGCATTAAAAACCCATTTATTTCAGCAAGCTGGTCTGGCCTAATAATACTTAACGGGGTTTTTAAATTTTTTAATTCAATTATCTAAATTTTAATTTTTTTTTAAATTTTAACTTTTATAATTTGGACCACCGATTTAATCTTTTTAGTTATATTTTAATATTTCTATCTGTTCTGCTTTTAAATGGCTGTACACCGCCCTGAGTCCCTTGGGAGGGGGGGGCGGTATAAATTTTTTTGAAAATAAATAAATAAATAAAATAAAATTGTTAATTCTTGCCTTTGATTCATGTCTTTCTCTCTTCCTGTTTTACCTGCTTTTGATCCCATTTTTATTGGTTAGCTGTTCTGATCTTTGTGTAATAAATAGACATCAAACCATATCTTGGATAACTGAATTGAGTGCTCTGTGATTTGGGCACGTTTATTCTGATCTGGACACAAAACAGAACACAAAACATAGGATAATAGAGCCAGAAAGGGCTTCTGGTGGGATCTTCCAATCCAATCCCTGAAAATAAGTAGGAGATCTTATATACCATCCTGGTCAAATGGCTGCCCAGTCTAGTTTTGAAAACTTCCAGTGATAGAGCTTCCACAACTCCAGGAGGGAAGTTATTTCATTGCTTAATTGTTCTGTCAGAAAATTTCTGAGAGTGTGCTGCGTATTTATTTATTTATTTAAACTTTTATACCGCCTCTCTCCCAAAGGACTCGAGGCAGTGTACAGCCATCTAAAAAACACACAATAGATAACAATTTAAAAACAAATTAAAAATTAAACTAAATTGGGTGGCTGATCACAATTAAAATTTAAAAGCTAATATGAAATTTAAAAAATTTAAAATTTAAAACATTAAAAATTTAAAAAAATTAAACCAATTTAAAAAAAACCCAACTAATTAGTACTAGTACTTTAAACAAAAGATTTAATAATGTCTCTGGTTTTGCTGAAAATGTTTAGCAAAAAGATCTGTTAGATGAGTATTCTGAACAATTCCCTGCTTACTTTGCTTGGTGTTTACATAACATTCTTAATTTAAAAGAAAAGAAATTTCCATAGGTTTGGATCTTGAAAAAAAAGGAGATTATTTCTTGCAGCCTCCTCTCTACTGGTGCTCTTGAGATTGGTGGCTGATGTTTTTGTTTTTTTTTTTAATTCTGTTTAGGACAGCCACCCTCTCAAAGGAGGCCGGGGAAGTGCCACAATGGTGCAGAAATGCAAGCTGTGCTCCCGAGAAAATTCCATAGGTATGGGGTTTTTTTTATACATCTGTCACATAGATCACGGATGGCCAACCTTGGCAACTTTAAAACCTGTGGACTTTAACTCCCAGAATTCCTCAGCAAGGTGAATTCAACTTCAGTTTCTGGGAGTTGATGTCCACAAGTCTTAAAGTTGGCAACATCAGACACCCCTGCCCTAGATAAAGAAACACAGGCTACAATACTGTATTAATCTAATAGGAAAACATTCCTCCCACTTCCCCTCTATAATTGCCTATGCATCTTTTACAGAGTGGAGAAAGACATAATCTTCTCCATAAAACAAGATATGCCAAACGAAAATCAGCAAGTGCCTGCAGATCTCTATTGTAAAAGATGGATTAGCCTGAAAATTGTTTTTTGCTGGCAATGGCAATGGGGAGAAAGGACAGCATTTGTTGAGTGCAACATTTATGTAATGCAAATGTATCTATATATGTTCTTCATTCCTCTTAAGAGTAAAACTGGCCCAAATGTGTCACAACTGACCTTATTCTTAGTAGAGAATATTGCAAAGAGCACAGGTATTTCTAAGGAAATTTAACCTAGGCTATACAGATTAGATTTTTTTTAACGGACACCTATACAGGGGTCTTCAAACTTGGCAATTTTGTGACTTGTGGACTTAAACTCCCAGAATCCCTCAGCCAGCAAAAGCTGGCTGAGAGATTCTAGGAGTTGAAGTCCACAAGTCACAAAATTGCCAAGTTTGAAGACCCCTGTAAGACATCCCTGAGTTGAGTCTATTTCTGCTGTTTTGACTCCCCAATAGGGCCTCAAACAGGTCTCCAATTTTTCCAGCTCAGTGGACTAGCGGCAGTGGGGTTGGGGGAGAGGGGATGGTTTCGTACGCACTTATGCGCGCCACTTTCAGAATTGCGCTTGTGTGCTCACTTGCCCAGCACTTCCACAGCCTGCTTCCAAACAGGCTGCAATCCAACCTTGCTTTGTTTTAGAGCCTAGGATTTAGGTGGGCTGTGTGCTATGACTTGCTGTGATGCATCTAGTCATGACACAGTGCTTAAACATTTAAAACTAAAATTTAAAGGTGAAGTCTAGAACATGACTAACCCTGAATCCATTCAAATCTAAATATTTCTGTAGCCCAGTGTTTCTCAACCTTGGCGACTTTAAGATGTTTGGACTTCAACTCCCAGAATTCCAAAGCTGGCTGGGGAATTCTGGGAGTTGGAGTCCAAATATCTTAAAGTCGTGAAGGTTGAGAAACACTGCGTAGTCTATGAATTATACTTTTCCTTGCTCCAATGATATGTTTTTCTTGTTTTTCTTTTCTTTTCAGATATCTTAAGTCAGTCAATTAAGCCTTACAATGTAAGTTCATTTTATTTGCACTTTGGACTTGAGTGGACTTGATCTAGAGAAACTGAAGTCCCAAATGCTACAGCGTACGCTTTGAAATTTCACAAAAGAGCTGCATGGGGGTGTCTGCACTGAGAACATGAATTGTTTGATATTAAATTCAAATTATCCTAGAGCTTTGTTAGAGGATGAGCTTTTCAAAAAAGTTAATGGAAACTGGCTGTTTATGCAGCTTCAACACTGTGCCTACAGATCCTTCTTCATGCAGTTATCCCCATGCAGAAAACATATAGTGGGTCTGTCTTTCTTTTCTATGCACAGTAAGATAATTGTGCAAGTTTTGTGGAAGGAAAGAAATGGAGGAGTAAGGAAGATTTAAGCGAGGTGAAGCCCGTGGCCATTTATTTAGGACAGAGGTGTCAAACTTTTGTCGTCATGGAATTGTCACGTGACATAGCACAACTTTTTTCCCCTTCACTAAACCAGAAATGGGTGTGGCCAGCGCATGATGCATCTGGCCCATGGGCCACAAGTTTGACAGCCCTGGTTTAGGAATTAGCCCCAGAGTTTTGTGAGAATAGGTTTTTTGCTGGATAGATTATTAGCACAATATATATTCCCATTCAGCAGAAATTTCATTTCCCGTTATTTGACAGCAATTTAAACTAGGGATTATTTTTCTGTCATTCCTGCTTAAATGTTTCCCTACTTTAACTGGAATTTTCTCTATAAAGATTTACAGATATTACAGATGATATTCTTTGTAATATTACACTGTATCTTTATGCAGTATAATTTGGGAAACATGTTCTGTTTCTTCCCGCTTTTCTTTATTCCTTTGTTTTTTTAAAAAAACTAAATATTCCTTTGACTGAATTCTAGGCTGAAGACAATGAGACCTTTAAGACAGTAGTGGAATTTGAATGCCGTGGCCTTGAACCCGTGGATTTTCAACCACAGGCAAGTTCTCAAGAGTCTCCTTTTTGAAAGCCCTGCCTATTAAACCCAAATTATTGCACAACTTGTTCTTCAACACACAGTTTCTTTTGGCACTAGTTCACACAACCATAAGACAAAGAGTTAATGGCTGGTAAGTTTGCACTTAAATGTGATTCGAAGTTTGTTCTATGCGAAGTGTACACATAATTAGAATCACATGATAGGGGGAACATTTGTTAGGTATCTTAACTTTGGAATTCTTGATTATGGCTTTATTGCTCATCTGTAGCAGGGATCCTGCTGAACTTCTTTGGATGAAGGGTTGGTGTTAAATCAGTTAGGAATTCTGATCCAGTACAGGTGTTGTAGCTGCATAGATGCAGATAAAGTACAGTATTTTAGCTCAGATCTAATGTGTCCCTAACAGGTGCTTTTAAATTATTTGTAGGCAGGGTTTGCTGCAAATGGTGCTGAGTCTGGAACATATTTTGATGACATCAATTTACTGGAAAAGGTAAAGTTTTCACATTTGTGGTTCAAATAATCTTGTGGTTTATAGCGTACAAATCTTAAAACAGGTTAATATAAAACTAGTGCTGCTGGATCAGTCCACCTTAGATCAACATTTGGCTCCTCGCAAAAGGAAGATATATTCTTTTCTCCTATTTCTGTTCCCTGTTATTGGTATTTGAAGGGTATCACCAATCTGTAGGTAACACTGAACCTAAGGATTAATAGTTATTCTGTAGGTAACACTGAACCTAAGGATTAATAGTTATTCTGTAGGTAACATTGAACCTAAGGATTAATAGTTATTCTTGGCAAAATATCCTGGTCCAGTTTTACAGCTAGCCAAGTTATGCTGATGAATTGCAGCTTGTTAAATGAGAAACTAAGAAAGACTGGGCAAGCAGGACAATGCTTAAAAGATCCACAGGGTGTAGTATATCTTTTATATTAGACACTTCTATCCTGATGCCTTTCCATTGTGTTAGAACAGGATCTTCATATTTAAATCATAATGTAAAACTTAAATTATCCATACCAGAAATGTGGTCCTGAGTATTGTACATCTCTGTTCCAGGTATTAGCTTGAGATAAGACAGTTTGGTACCTTCTAGATGTTTTGGATGACAAATGTGGTAATGAGAATTGTAGTTCAAAATATCTAGAAGGTAGATATTGTCTCTTCTTTCCTAAAGCTCTGCTTGAACCTGGGTGCTGTCAGGATAGAAGTACAGATAGCCCTTGACTTAAAACCACAATTAAGATTGGCAAATCTCAAAACACACTAAAACTTTTTTTTTTTAAATATGTGGGGGGGAAAACTTGAAACCAAATTATGTTTGGTTGTGAGGATTGTGCCTAATATATGAAGTGGATCAGGTGTTGCTGAAATGCAGGCTTACCTCCAAGCAGCTGCCTACAGTTTAACCTGAAACAATAACACTGTATCTCCATTAAAGTACAGTGCTAAGACAGCATGTTTCACTCTACAGGACTGGAATGACTATGATGAAAAAATAAAGGAATCCGTTGGCATCTATGAAGTTACCCATAAATTTGTCAAATGTTAACTCCGACAACAAAACAATTTTCCATAAAGCAAAGTCATTTAAATTGTATCCACAAGAGTCAAAATAAAACCATTACTTTTGATGTTTTTTGCCAGATTCATGCTGTTACTTTTTTATTGTCTAAAAAAAAAATACATGCAATTAACACCACAGATCTTGTCTTGGAACAATCCAGTCAACAAATAGACATCCATTTAATATACTGAGAATTCACATTTCAGTTCAATTTCTTATAAACAAGTAAGAATAATTCATTCCATTCCAATGAGCTTTATTCAGAATATCTAAACATATAGAGCACCGTAGATGTAACTTTTTTAACAGAGGCAGATGTTATACATACTTAATATATCAGGAAAAGCAAAATTATTGTTAAATAAAACAATGTGTCGGATGCGTCTAAGTTAAATATACTTTATTGTATATTTAATGATGAATTGTAAGGATGGGGGTGACTTAGATATACTATAAATGAAGAGAGGTAAAAGTAAGAGTCCCTGCATATTTCCTTCCACTAGTCATTGTGGAGTCTTAAGAGGTGGTGCTCACCTCCACTTCAAGGTCATTGAACCAGTGCTATCCAAAGACATTTCTGCAGTCATGTGACCAGCATGATGCCATGGAATGCTGTTACCTTCCCACCAAAGTAGTACCTATTTATCTACTTGCATGCATTCACATGTTTTTGAACTGCCAGGTTGGCAGGACGGGAACTCACCCTGTTACTTGGCACTTGGATCCTGAACCTGGACTGCCGGCTTTTCAGCCAACAAGCCCAACATCCTAACCGCTGAGCCACCATGCTGCTCCAAGAAGAGAGGAGACTACTAAAAACATTGTAATCCATATGAATGACAATGTGTGCAGACATCCTTGCACTCAATATTAGATGCTTTTAAATATAGTCTGAAAATAAGCTACTACTAGGGAAGAACTGCTTGTCTAGCGTTTTAGCCCTTTATGTTTACTCGAAGCTATCACTTCTCATCCCGTGCTGGTTGTATTCCCTTTTTTCCTTCCTACCCTTTTCCCTTAATAGCACCTCTGTCCTATTGTCCTTAATACAATCAAGGCTATTGACAAGAACTACAAAGGCAAGAATTAAAAAATGTAATGGCCCTTCCACCCTCTATAAAATGTGTAGGTACAAAATAAGAAAAAAGTACCAATGCAAAACCAGTCCAAGCATCAACCAAATAATGAAACACAAAGGTTGAATGCTTCTCAGAAAAGGACCGTTTGCAAAAGCCTTCCATAAAGCCAACAAAGTGGGCATCAATCAAACCTCAGGAATCGAGATATTCCTTATATCAATTCTCTCATATATGATGGGGTCCCTAAGCATCTCCTCTTGAGAAGACATGACAAGTTCCAGGTGAAAGGACTGGCCCTGATTCCATTGGGAGGTAAAGGAATATATGAGCCTGTATTCTTACGTTTCCATGCATAAGAAATAGGGATTTTCTAAGTGAGGAAGCTTATATTTTATTTATTTTTTAGGCAATTCATTTTACTTAGGCACCATTAGTTATCAGTTATTTTGGTTTTTGTGTGTATATAGCTTCTAGTAGACATATATACAAAGACAAATGTACATCCACATAAAATGTGTCATATTTATTCAACAGGGAAATTTTCAGGACACATTTCAGCTGGAAGCTGTCTCAAAATGGTATTTCAGGTACTCCTTGACTTAACATCGATTCATTTAATGATGGTTTGAAGTTACAGCAGCACTGAAAAAATGACATGATTGGTCCGCGCACTTAACGGACATCACAGCAACCCTATAACGGTCATGTGATTGAAATTTGGGTGTTGACAACTGGCATGTATTTATGAGGGTTGCAGCATCTTAAGATCATGTGATTACCGTTTGCAATTTTCCCAGCCAGTTTCAATTAATGACTACATGATTCACTTAACAGCTGCAGTGATTCACATAACCAGGACAAAAAAAATCCCATAAAATCAGGTGCGATTCATTTAACAACCCTCTTGCTTAACAGTGGAAATCCTGGTCCCCATGTGATTGTAAGTCAAGGACTACTTGCATTATCTAAGCTTTCAGAACAGATATAGACGTTACGTATTATTCCTTCGTGTGTGCCCTTTTACATGACTTTCACCCCATTTATTTGGGGATTTTTTTTTCTACACAGAATGCATCCTATATCATATTTTCAGTTACAATGAACAGCAGGGTAGGCCTGGTAATGGCTGGTGATCAGTGCCTCAGCTTTCATTTCTAGTTGTTCAATTCTATCATTCTCTGCAGTTAACTTTGGTTTATTAGGCCCAGAAATGGGCATTTTTGCCTATGAGCATTTTTCTCCATTTTCTTCCATCTTTGGTGAAGGAAGAGACTAGATGGAGAAAAATCCTTCATTTTACATTCAGGTTTTTTTTTTTCTTCTTATAAATTTGCTACTGAATATTCTTGTAGCTGTTTGTTTTGTAAGGATTCCAAAAGTTTCACTTGAGTGTCACAAGGCAGAACTCGGAAAGGATGTGAACATTTCTGTTCCAACAAGCATGCTAGTCAAGATTTCTTTCCTTTTACAAAAATAAATCTATAATATTGGATTGTCTTTTAACACATGGTCTCGCAACAGGGGTGTTGCAATCTAAATGTTGCCCAAGCATTATTCCCATATTTGATAGTTAGTTCATATATATTTAAAAATTAATCAGACAAATATATTAGCAAAGATTGAATGAATACTCAGTGATGTGTCAAACAGTCTTGTACTGCAAGAACTTCTGTTGGCTGATAGATAATAAAGACAGCACTTTTTTTACAATTTGAAGTCCATTTGCACTCTGTGAGTTGGAGCGAGCCTTAATCATATTTTGAGAACAGGAATTAAAATCAGTGTAACAACTTAGTCATCCAGTGGGCCAGCTCTTTAACCTTGTTTACATTATTTTTTAATTTCTCCAGACCTTAATCTGTTATTTTTAAAAAGGATGAACAGGTCATAGTCCAGCTAAAGCATTAACCTTGAGCCAAAGAAAGTTAATTATGTCACACATTTAAGAAAGCTAATCCCTACTCTATCTTAATTACTAATTTGTTTCCCTTCTAAAATATCAAAAATGTCATCTAGTGATTTGTGCACACACTGCAGGAATTCTGTTGCATTCCTAGATGGATAAGCAGAAACATTGCATCCGATCCAGTTATCTTTTATACCATAACCTATGCCAAATCCATCAGGCACCACCGGCCCAAATCCACCCAGAAACACGGCTGAGCTGCTCAAAGTACTTGTGGAGAGAATGTTGTGGTTAATTAAGGCATAAGCTTGGTCCTTGTAAAGATCTGGCAAAGAAATTCCTTGGGATTCTGCTTCACACCGCAATGCATAAAGGTGACGATCAAATCCCTGACCTGTCAAGAAAAAGACAACAGTGAGCGGCTCTGAAAAAGTCATCACTTGTGTCTAAATAAAGTTTTATGCCACTTCCAAAGTCAAAAAAAAACAAAAAACAGGTTGCTCTTAATTTGTTTCACAAAATTAAAACTATTGTTGTAAAAGAATGTTATGTGATCTTATTTAAATAAGAACTAAAATAATTTATTTAAATAGTTCCACTATTATATAAGAGCCATGGTGGCGCAGTTGTTAGAATGTAATATTGCAGGCTTTTTCTGCTGACTGCCGGCTGCCTGCAGTTTGATTCTGACCTGCTCAAGGTTGATTCATCCTTCCATCCTTCTGTGGTCAGTAAAATGAGGATCCAGATTGTTGGGGGCAATATGCTGACTCTGTAAACTGCTTAGAGTGGGCTGTAAAGCACTATGAAGCAGTATATATGTCTAAGTGCTATTGTTATATCAATCTCTTTCTGTGCCCAGAAGGCTTTATGTCATCTGAAATTTTATTCAATTAATATCCCAATGATTGCTGATGCTAAGGAGGAAGATCACCACAACTGCCCAGCTATACTAACCCAGAGCAGCTTCCTTTGTGAGTTGACCGTGATATGTGGAGCACTCTGCAATCATCTGGCGTAGTTCCTCAGTGCTGTGTTTGGATGGCCTCTTGACTAGTGCTTCTGAGCACTCCTTCGTGTAAACGGAAGCAGGCCGGATCGTTTCAGTGCGACCATGTTTGAATGCCGCTGTGCTACAAGATTCATAGGTGGCAACTGTCTGTCCATATTGCCTAAGAAAAGCCATCTGGAAGGCAAGCTGGACTATGGCATCGGGACTCAGCTTCTGGTTCTTTATGAAGTCCTTGCCTCCTCTTTCATACTCAAAGACCTTCAGTGTCAATGTTTTCACAATGGCATCAAAATTTTGCTTGGCTTTGGTAATGCCTTCCTTTAAGGCATCGTTCAGTTTGAAATTCAGCTTCTCGACAGCTCTGTGCGAATCACAAGTAGCCGGCAGAGACTGAGGAGTAACGACCGGCGTTTCGGTGCTGTGTTTAAAGACTTCGTTTTGGAACCTAAGCACAGCCACACCATCTCCCCATGCATGCTCAAAGTGAATTGCCGCAGAGCCGTCTTTCGCTAAAATAAGATTAAATGACTTGTCGTACCACCTGTTAGTGCCATCGCCATGGAGCATAGTACGAGACAAATGGTCGACGTCTTTAATTGGGAAATCATCAAGGCACAGGCAGAATATGGCCGAATCCACTTTCCTTAAGGCCTCCCTGTTGCCATGGTCGAGGAGTTCCTGTCTCAGAGTCGCCCAGATGTCTCGATTTTCGGTAGTTAGATAAGCAAGAGGAAATGCTGGAACCGGAGCATTGTCCGAAAGGATGAATTTTAAATGGGCTTGAATTTCCGATGGTTTCACTATACTGCCATTTTGGTCTATCACATCGAACACATAGAAGTGGCCATTTCTAAGCACCAGTAAATGCCTGGCATGCTCATCTGTAAACAGCTCATCTTTCTTGGGTTTAGGCAACCGGGTGGAATTGAAAAGCCTGAAGTACTGCGACATGTCTAGTGGGTAGGCATTCACCATATAGGCACCAAACCACGAGAGAGAAGGAGGCACAAAACGAATAAGTTTTTTGAACCCTGGTGTGTCACTCTTGGACGGGTTCAGATGAAACACCTCTGGTTCTAAGAGGCCTGCCCGTAGAGTCTTCAAGAAACGTAAAGCAGCAACAGTCATGTTGGTGGCTTTCACAAGCTGATCATTGTATTCAGGTTTGGGGTCAGAACTGAAAGCCATGAATGGATTGAAGTTAAGAATAATGGGTTCCCGTGCCTGAAGATACATGTCAAACCAGGGACCTGAAAGTAAGAGGCAATTGTGTAAGTTCAAGTATCATTAACTCCCTTTTTATGACCCTGTAATCCCTTAATTTGGGGTAGAGTTGGGGCAACTAGATGGAGATTGTTGTTTACTGCCCTTTGTAATGCCAGGCAGAGTGTGCAAGGTATTTTTTTTTCTTTACACCCTGGGAGAGAAAGGTCTGCCATCACCTAGGATTGAACTCTCAACCTTCTGAGTGGGAAGCGAGCATTTTCACTACTAGGCCTCCACACTGCTCTTCAAGTAGCTTATGTGAGAGACCTCCAGTTGGAAGCATATTTAATTAAGGTGTATGGGGTGCAGTAGAAAAGTTTCCAAGTTTGTGACAACTTAAAACAGAATTTCTGTTAAATTCCCTGCCATTAATTTAATATGGGGCATTCATTTTGCACCCAGTGCTCATTTACAATTTGCTCCCCTCTTTGACCATTTATCATTTGTCTTCAATGAAAAAAACCACACAAATACAAACACACTAGCTTTTTTTTTTTTTTACATTTTTGCTTGTTGCTCCTGCTCTTTTCTGTACTTTTCTTTTCTTTTTT
>JAEANM010008886.1:0-16702 GCA_017656035.1 Myanophis thanlyinensis
AGGTCAGTGATGGTCCGAATCTCAGGGGGGAGTTCATTCCAGAGGGAGGGTGCAGCCACAGAGAAGGCCCGGACCCTTGGAGCCGTCAGGCGACATCGACCTGACAGTGGTATTCCAAGGAGGCCCGCCCTGTGGGATGTATATGAAGATCAACCAAGCCTCTCAGCTCGAGAGCCCAGAAGCACTCAGCAAAGGATGAGGGGAGTCACCTCCTCTGCTCCCCTATCTGATCGGAGGGACCAGGATCCTTGGGAGTGCTTTGAAACTCCTTGCAGGCCAAGAGAATGGAGAGCAATGTTATAAAAGCTGGAAACCAGGATGAAGAGCTAATAGAAAGCAGAGCGCGCTAAACACCATCTTGACAGATTAGAATTGGGGCGTCCCAATCCAAACCAGACCTGCCCGGCTGAGATATCCTGTCAGCAGGTTGATTTCCTCACTCACTGAGCACACAACACATATGCCGACATGCTTTCCTGTGAAAAGTTTGATTTCTTCCACCCTCCCTGACTATTTTTTGATAACAGCCCTTCAAGCTTTCACCTGCAACTGAGTTACGTCAGGCACTGGACTGAAGCGTCAAGACCTGACTTGAAAAGAGGTCAGGCTCGGTTCAGGGGTTCACCTGACTGCTTGCTGGGGAGCAACAGAAGGGCAGGATGAGGTAAGAGTCCCCTGTTCCCCGTTTCGTCCTGCGGATTGGAATTACATTTCTCCGCTCATTCAAATTAGCTCAGAGTGCCTGCGTACACCACACAGGACTCTTGGCTGCCTGAATCTGACGGCTGCTTGGTCCACATTGACAAAACTTGGATTATTATGAAGCATCAGCATCTGGGGAAACTCTACTAGCCTCCCTCATGTCGCCTCCCTCTCCCCCTCCCCCGGTGGAACCCCTCCCCCCCACCCAGAAACAAAATTCAGAAGAAGCAAAAGCTAAATTCTACATCCAGCCTCTCTACATGGTACTTTGTCCTACAAAATTCTCCATTGTGCTCTCGTTGCCCTAACAGAAATCGAATAAAGCGTACCACACGCATACACACGATACGATGCATGCCATGGAACAGTTAAGAGACAGATGCGCAACATGGAGGTGTCCTCTTGCTCCTGGCAAACATTTAAAAGATTATATTTTCTCACATTCTTTAAAGGATGTCTTTCGAAAAAAGAGAAGCACAAACGACAGTGGTTGTGAAAGTCTAGTAGTTGCTATGGTTGTGTCCAGTCAAAGGATATCAGTCGGCTTTAAACCTGAGGGGAGGAAGGATATAGCCCCGTGATGGCGAACCTATGGCACAGGTGCCACAGGTGGCACACAGAGCCATCTTGCTGGGCACACAAGCCGTCAGCCAACTTACCTCCAGCTGAGCATGCACGTGCGATTGCACAGGCATGCCTGCACGATTGCAGAGACCCAGCTGGTCTTTGGGCCTCTGCTGTGCATGCAAACGATTGCAGCAGGAAATCCAGCTGGTCTTCAGAGTTCTCCTGCGCATGCATGTGCGATTGCTCATGTGTGTGTGATTGCCTGTGTGCAGCATGCTTGCATTGCCCATGCAAAAGTTGCATGCATGCGCAGATGGCATAGTTGTACCTGCAGTGCATGTGGAGGAGCTGCACGCAAGTGTGGATGGCATGTGCAAAGCACGTCCTTTTCGGCACTCGGTAAGTAAAAGGTTCGCCACCACTGATATAGCCCACACCAGCAGTGCCACACTTTGTGAGGCACCAGTGATGGATGGATGGTGCCTCCATTTGTTTCTGTTGTCTTATAATCACCTCTTCTGATAGCCAATCTCAAGTTTCCTCCTGGAGTTGTGGGTAGTCCACCACAAGAGGTTTTCAAGAAAAGATTGGACAGTCATGTTAGGGGATCTCCGTTAGGAGAATGAGTGCACTCAGGGAAACGTAGTGAGAGTGGTGCTGAATAACACACAACCAGCATACAGATACACCATATAGTAATGAAGGGAGAATGTTAGGAATAATAGTCACCTAACAAGTCATTTGTCCGTGATGGCACAGGTTGTCCTTGACTTACGATGACAATCGAGAACCATTGAGTTTCGGTGGCTAAACAAGGCGGTCGGTCAACAAATTTTGCAAAGTTTTACCACATTTTTTGCCACATCTGTTAAGTGAATCACATAATCATGAAGTGAATCTGGTTTACCCCATCGACTTTGCTCATCGGAAGCCAGCGGGGAAGGTAACAAATGGTGATAACACTTGACCTCGGGAAAGTGCAACCGTCGTAAGAACATGCCAGTTGCCAAGCGTCTGAATTTTGATCATGTGACCATGGGGACATTACAAGGGCTGGAAGTGTGAAAAAGAGTCATTAAGTCAGTTTGCTGTTGTGACTTCAAATGGTTACTGAATGGTTGTTAAGTTGAAGGCCATCTATAAGGTCTATTGCCTTCAGCAGTGGTGGACCAAAAGACCTCCAAGGTCTCCTCCAGTCTCATGATTCTCTATGTTCTTAGTAAACTTTTGAGTCCTGGTGTCTTCATGGACGAGTCCAACATTTCTCGACAACGATACTCAAGTGACTGGACAATGCCTTCTTCCAGAATGATTACACACACACACACACATACATTCCTAGCTTAGTCTGAAGCTTTGGGATTTCCTAAATGTGACCAATTCAAGTACTAACCAGGTCCAATTTGCTTTTCCAAGATCAGCCAAAGTATGCTAGGTCGACAACCTGCTGTGACAATTAACTGCTACTAATAAAAAGTGAATCGATTTCTTTTGTGGGATTGATCCGCTGTTTCTACGCTGATCAGAGCAGCGGGAAAAGAGAGATCAGAATTGCTGACGGGCAGGAAAGAGGATTTGATCTCACTTTTCACAGCAGGATTCTTACGGGTCCAAAATGGATGTTTTCCTCAAGGGAAGTAGAAATCAGCTTCGTTCTGTTGCTGCCGAAGCAAGTTTGACATTTTCTTGATCTCCACTCCTTTCCTCCAGGCTTTCTCTGCAACGGATGGCTCTATGGTTGTTGGGATCTAACGACTGCCGGTGATCTTTTTGTGGGGGTTACTGTCAGGAGGGGGAGGCACAGGATCTGAAGAAGTAGGGTGGGAAGGAAACTATACCTTGACTCCATTCCGTGGTAGAATATATTTCCCTAAAGGAAATATATTCTTGGAAAGCAGCCCCTACCTTTGTTAATAGCCCCAGCAGCTATTTTGGTGCCAACCTATCTGAAAGACAAAAGACTGGGCCAGCTTATCTACAACACAAAAGACCTTCACCCTCAGGACATGATGGGATTACCCAACTCACCACATGGCACAAAGTCTGAAAACTTCAACCAAAGTTGAATCATGACCCATGACCCCACATGGGAGCCTACAACCAATCAGGATACTTGCCCTTGCCACAAGAACAGGAAGCAAAGTCATAGCCCAAAAGAGGGTATAAATCTATCCCTCTCTCTCACCCATATGCTTTTTTGGCCAGGACTTCAAACCATGTAGATCTCTTCATCAATAAACCATCTTTCCAAATAGCCTCCATGTTTCCAGTGTCTTTCTCCCCACTTGGAACCAAACCCAGACGGATATTTCTTCCAACACATCCATGATGCTTTGTGCTGTCTATAAGGTAGACAACTTGGAAACAACCCAAAGGGACCAGGAGAGAGAAATCCAATAGGAAAACATTGTGTGCATGGGGTTAAGTTCTCCCACTGAAGGTTGACTGCTTTTAATTGTGAGTGAAACCATGCCTGGCTGGGAATGATGGGAACCGTATTCCCAATGGATCTAGAAAGGTCCAGTTGGGAAGACTAATTCAAACTGAGGAGGACAAGACAACAAGGGGGCTGCAATCTAAAAGCATTGTTTAGCCACATTAAAGGATTGTCACGTGAACATTTGATCCTCTGCTGCTTCAGAATGCAAAGAGTCCTTTCTCGGGAGAGAGGTGATATATAAATTTAAATAAATAAATAATAAAGATTACATGGGATGGCTTAAGATACAGCAGGGGTATCAAACTTGATTTCATTGAGGGCAGCATCAGGGTTGTGTTTGACCTTGAGGGGTGGCGTGGCGTGGCCAGGATGGGCATGGCCAGTACTACATCATTCCAGTCGGGGGCGCCTGTGGTGGCCTAAGCGCTCTGCCAGCGAGAACAGGCTCCTGAGCTCTGTTTTCGGCTGCCACGGCCTCCCGCAACCCTCTGCCAGTGAAAACGGAGCTCGTGTGAGCTCCGTTTTCACTGGCAGAGGGTTGCGGGAGGCCGTGGCAGCCGAAAACGGAGCTCGGGAGCTCGTTTTCATTGGAAGAAGCACCACAGATCAGTTCTTTGCCATTTCCAGGGCAGCCCCATGGGCCGGATTTAAGTACCCTGACAGGCCAAACCTGGGCCCCAGGCCTTGAATTTGACACCCCTGAGATACAGGAATGAAGTTATATTTTAAGAACTGTCTAGAATCGTTTCACAATAAGGACTTTCCTGAGAAAGAGCTTTTCAAGGTGACAGGATGCCCATCAACTGGCCTGTTCTCCTGGATTGCTTGTCGCAATTGGTGGCTGAATTAGCTAGCCATGAAGGGCTAATGGGTAATATCCTCCTCCTCCAGAGCTTTTCTCTAAGAAAAGGAGATGCACGAGAGCAGCCGATATTCCCTGATCAACAAACTTGATCAGATTCTTCTCCTTTCTTTGACACTCTTCCTGAGAGTCAATGGACACGTCTCCCACCTGGCCCACTGTCTTGCAGCAAAGGGCACACTGGGTTCATCCTGGAGGCCCAGGATATGTCAATGACACTTGGGTGTGATTTTTTTTTCATTAGTTACAGAAGGTCTCTATTATTGCTTTTTCATAGACCAGTGGAAGGTTTGCTTTTCCTGGGAATTAAGGCAAATTAGGGAATTAAGAAAACATTGTTTCTTGTCTTGCCTTCTAGCACCAAAAGGCAAGTCAAGAAACAATGGATGGAAACTAATCAAGGAGAGAAGGAACCTGGAATTAAGGAGAAACTTCCTAACAGTGAGGACAATTAACCAGTGGAACTGGTTACATTCAGAAGTTGTGGGTGCTCCACCACTGGAGATTTTTAAGAAAAGACTGGAGATTCTGAAATGGGATATGGTCTCCTATTCTAGCAGGGGGTTCGACTAGAAGACCTCCAAGGTCCCTTCCAGCTTATTCTGATTGATTGATTTAGAATACAGAATGTTTTTATTTATTAGTATCCTCCTGTTATTATTTTTTACAAATAACTCAAGGTGGCAAACATACACAATATTCCTTCCTCTTCCTATTTTCTCCATAACAGAAACACTGGTGAGGCGAGGCGGATTGGGCTGAAACAGCGTGACTGGTCCAAAGACACCTAACTGGTTTTCATGGGCTAAGGTGGTGGGATTTGAACTCATGACCTCTCGCTTTCTAGCCTGGGTGGCTTAACCGCAAGACCAAACCGGGTCTCAGAATCACAGAAGAGTTGGAAGGGACCTTGGAGGTCTTCTAGTCCAATCCTGTGCTCAAGCAGAAGACTCTATGATGGCGAACCTGTGGCACGGGTGCCACAGGTGGCATGCAGAGCCATGTTGCTGGGCACACAAACTTACCTCCAGCTGAGCATGCACATATGATTGCACATGCATGCGTGCACGATTGCAGAGACCCAGCTGATCTTCAGGCGTCCACTGTGCATGCGCACGATTGCAGCAGGAAATCCAGCTGGTCTTTGGAACTCTCCTGCGCAAGCACACGCAATTGCTCGTGTGTGTGTGTGTATGTGCGTGTGCGTGTGTGCAGCACATGTGCATGCATGGGCAGATGGTGTGTTTGCATATGCAGCGCATGTGGAGGAGCTGCACACAAGTGTGGATGGCATGTGCAAAGCATGTCCTTTTCGGCACTCGGTAAGTAAAAGGTTCGCCTCCGCTGCCCTATAACATTATGGATTAATGGTTGTTCAATCTCTGCTTGAAAAGCTCCAGTGATGGATCACCCACAACTTCTGTGAAGGCAAGCTATTCCACTAGCTCTATCAGGAAATGTCTCCTTAGTTCTAGGTTGGATCTCTCCATGATGAGCTTATTGTGTAGTAGCATCCTTGTAGTGCTTCTGAAGCCCTTGGCTCTCCAGCAATAGAGGAGGCCAAATCTAAGGTCCAAAAGTGACTGTCACTAGACAAAGATCCTTCGGGGACGGAGACGCAAAGGAGCTAGAGGGCCAAGCTAGAGTTTAATTGTCCCAAAGGTGCTTTTTTCCCTCAAGAGGCATGTAAACTTTCTGGTTTGACCTTTAGCTTCTCATCCATCCAAGAAGCTTCTTCAGCTCTAATGGCTGGGACTCTTCTCTGTAGCCCTCCAGAGCTCAATTCTTTCCAGAGGGCATCCGTGGGACTTAATAATGCCCACCACTAAGATGCCAATGGCTTCCTAGGAGTGGAATATATATATATTTATGGAATATATATATGGAGTGGAATATATATATATGTCCTAAAGGGGTTTTTAGGATCCAGAAAGGGCTGGCTGGGGAATTCTAGGAGTTGGAGGTTGAGAAACACTTGGCCACGAAGGATGAGAAAGAACCTAGAGATGCCACGCAGGGAAAAGTCCACATCCCGGGGCTGCTCCTCGGCTGAACTCGCCAGTGACACCGCGGCAAGGGATTCGCGCGGGGGGAAAAAAAAAAAAAAGCCTTGCGCCACAACTGCGCCCCGCAAAGTCGGAGCAGAGCCTTAAACTGAGCGGTTAAATGCGGGGTCCGGAGCCCCGAAAGCATCTCGGGACGCCCCCGCCCGGCGGCTTCAAGGTTTTCCCAGCCAGAAAGGGCTGAACGTTGGGACCGCGTGGAAACGGACACGCGTGGAAACGGGGCGCTTTTCTCTCCCCTCCTCTTTTTGTGCGTGTGTGTGTGTTTGTGCAGCGAAAGTCCCCGCGCGCGGCTCGCGAAACAAGCGGGTTTATCTGGTCTTGGGAATGGAGGGGCGAAGGCAGACTCGGGAGTTAAGGCAAGAAGCTCGGGCGGGAGGGGAGAGGAAGAAGAGGACGGCGCCCGGCTGCCCATCGGGCATCCTTGGCAAGCGCCGGATCCAGGCGGGCAGGGGCGCATTTGCAGCCCGCTCATCCTTCCTTCCTTGGCTTCTTCTGCTGGCCGGGCCAAGTCGGACCGCATCCCGGCGGTGGCGGTGGCAGGGCCGTCTGCGTTGCCTTCTCTCCCCCGGCCCTCCCCTCCCCTCTTTCCCGCCGCCCGAGCGTTTAACCCGGCTGGTGGGCTCGTCGGAGCAGCCCCCTCGCCGCCCCCCCTCTCCCCCTAAGCCGCTCCGTTTCCCGCGTGCCAATAGCAGATTATACAAAAAGGAAAAAAAAAAAAAAAAAGAGCGAGCGAGCGAGCGAGCGAGAGCCGGAACGGGGAGGGACCTCGGCTGTCAGCGCCCATGCAGATTAACCTTTCAATTAGCTCCTGTTATCAAGTCCCGTCTCGGCGCTCCGGTCCTGGCGGGTTGAAGCCGTTTAAAGCATCCGGCGGAGAGAGAGAGGAGAGAGAGAGAGAGGAGAGAGGAAAAAAAGGCAAGGTTTGCCGAGGGCGAGGGGTGGCTCGGTGACGCGGGCAGCGGGCAGAAGGGGATGCGAGACCAGCCACCCGGCCACCCACCCAGCGCCCCCTTCCCCTTGGCAAGCCCAGGGCTCAGCGCCACCGGGGCTTTGGCATCGGAGGGGCCGGTGGGCCACCCACGGGGGGGGCGGGGGGGGAGAAGGGATGCTTTCCGCGCGGGGAAGCGGCCGGACGTCTCCGCGCCCTCCCATTGTGTGGAGCCGGGGGAGCCAAGGCGGGAGACACCCCCCCCCCCCCCACTCGCTGCCTCTTCCAGTCCGGGGAAGGGAAAGGAAAGGAAAGGAAGGGAGGCTGGTTGCAAAAGCCGCTCTTGGTGGGACTCCGGGCTTCCCCTTCTCCTCCTCCTCCTCCTCCCCCGGTTGGGCTGGTGCGGGGCTCCCGCTTGCAAGCCGGCCTTGGCTGCAAGGGTCGCCCCGCGGGAGAGGTCAGGGCGGCCGGAGCCGCTTTCAGTGCGGGGCCGGAGGGCGCGTGGGGAGGGGGAGTCCGGCGGCGGGGACGGGGGGGGGGGCTGCCTTGCAAATGCCGCCCCCGCGTTTCTCCCTCCGCCAAGGGGTGGGTGGAGGGATCTCAAATCTCGGGTTGAGATTCCACGCGTGGGTGGGTGGGGGTTCTGGTTCTGCAGCCCGAAGGCTCCCTGTGCGTGTCCCCCACCCCCCAACCACCCACCCCCAGCCCGGCGGGGCTTTGCACGGCGGGGAAGGGGAGGCTCCTCTTTGCATGCCGCCCTGCTTGCACGCACAACACACGCGCACACGTGCACCGGGCGCGCCAGGGAGGGCGCGTGTCTCCCCCCCCCCCTCCCAATTCTCTCCCCACCAGCCCCGCCTGCAAACGGGCAAAGGAGGGAGACGCTCCACGCCAATCTCGCCCGACCGGACGGGATTAGTTAGGGGAGAGCGCCCCGGGCACGTGGCGCGTGAAACTCAAGAGACTTCGGGGCCGCTTATTTTGTGTGTCTGTGTGTCGCGCGCCCGCCCGCCCCTCGAAACAAACTTCCTCGGCGGGAGGGCAAGGAAAGGGGAAGAGAGAGAGAGAGAGAGAGAAAAGGGTGGTGGGGAAATAATGCTCGATTGACACTTCGGGAGCCTATCCCGAGGCGAGGCTCGTCCCTTTCCACCTTCTATTGTTTTCCAGATGTAATCGCCCGCCAATGAGGACCGAGAGTGGTGACGCTGGGCTGTCACGGCTTTGCCAGGAGAGGGTGGGGCGGGAGGAGCGTAATTGACGTCTCTCGCCCTCCAATAGTCTGCTCGTGGTGTGCGTGTGGCGGGACGGAATGGCTGGTGGCGAAGGGACGGACAGGTCGCTCGGCCTATCGTTGTGGCTTCCTAAACGGGAGGCGGGATGAAAGCGCCCGGATTGGGCTTTCATCCAATGTCGCGTCTAGAGGGGAAGAAAGGAAATGGCGGCGTTGGTTGCCGAGGTGGGCTGGGTACCTGACGCCGCTGTTGCTGTCCGAAGAGGAATAGGCCGCGAGCGCCCCCCGCCGTTGAAGCCATGTGGCGGAACCCCCGCGGTCAGCGCTTGCTCTGCGGAGCGTGGTTCTTCCCGTCACCTGCGGCGCCAGGTGTGGCGCTGCCGTGATTTACAGCAACCTTTCGCCACCGTGGCGCTTTAAGATAGGTGGACTTCAACTCCCAGAATTCCCCAGGCAGCTTGGCTAGCTGGGGAATTCTGGGAGTTGAAGTCCAAACATCTTACAGCTGCTAAGGATGCTTTAGAGATTGGGTTTACTGTAATTTCAAAAGCCAAAAACTGCAAGAGCTTTCTGTGTTTCTCAGAAGGCCGTTCAGAAGGTCCTCTCCTTTGTCGGTGACCTCTTCCAGAATTTCTTTTTCTTTTTGCAACCTCTTAGGCTACACTATTATGAAGTGGCATTTCATGGTGAACTCCCAGCGGAAGGCTTGCCTAGTTTATGGCCAGCTTAGCTTTTCGAGGGTGGGATGAAAATGCTGAGACGCTCTTCCTCAAATGATGCTGATTCCTGTTAACGCATCTGGGTCTTTTCTTGGCCAGGATATGGAACAACTTTGTTCCTGTGATCTCTTGGTGGTCTCCTGCCCAATGTCTAAATCTTCCCATTTACACTTTCTAGAGTAGTGGTGGTGAACCTTTTACTTACCGAGTGCTGAAAAGTACGTGCTTTGCGTGTGCCATCCACACTTGCATGCGGCTCCTTCATGTGCAACCATATCATCTGTGCATGCATGCAGCTTTTGCATGTGCAATGCACACGCACTGCACATAGGCACTCACGCACACATGAGCAATTGCGTGTGCATGTGCAGGAGAGCTCCGAAGACCAGCTGGATTTCCAGCTGCAATCGCGCATGCACAGCAGAGGCCCAAAAACCAGGTGGGTCTCTGCAATCATGCATGCATGCATGCACAATCTCATGTGCATGCTCAGCTAGAGGTAAATTGGCTGACAGTTTGTGTGTCCAGCAAGATGGCTCTGTGTGCCACCTATGGCACCCATGCCCTAGGTTCGGTATCACGGTTCTAGAGCAAACAAAGTTTGTCTTGGTGCAACCGCTGCGGCTGGATTCATAAGATCCAAAATGCAAGGTTTGAGCTTCAAGGAGGTGTAAATGCCGTCAGAAAAAATTGGGAGCCTTCCAATCACTGCCACTCTAGAGGGTCTCCTGTAACTGAAGTGCGACTTAGGATCATGGAGCACTTACAAATAGTTCTTGTTTAGCGACTGCTTCGTACAGTGACCATTCACAGTATATAACAGTGATGAACGACCAATCCTTGCCTTTATGACTTTCACAGGTCTGTAAAGCAAAGGAAAGCTGCAGTAAATGTAAGCACAGTTGAGTTAGCGACTGCTTTGCTTAATGACTAAGATGCTAGTCCCAGTTTTGTTTGCTAAACGAGGACTTATCTGTATTTTGTTTGAATTGAAAGCTTCCCTCAACCTTTCAGTGCAATGCTAGGAACTGTGATAACTTTGGGACGAGCTTTTTGTGGCTTTCAGACTTAAAGAGTTCTCCTTAATATTGTTTTCAATCCAGTCAATTGTGATTTAGTCATAGATCATGCTTAAGCAAACGCTAGTTTATTCAACCTCAGAATAATTGAATGACAGAAGAAGCTAAATCCATCACATATTTCTTTATTAATCAGATTTATGTAACTGACCATCTCACGAGAAGTGACTGCTTGGTGTGTACATAAGAATGCAACAACAGTGTGAAAGCCACAGTTTTGAGGCTTGTGATTTAGCATGATCTCTGATATAATGCATTAGTTCTGCTAATGTAGTTTAGGCGACAATTTGAGATTAAGCAAACTGGTTTATATGTGAATCTACCTCATTGAAATAAAAGAGTCCATGATCGGCTGCTGGAAGTGTGAATGTTGTAGTTGCCTGGAGGTGAGATCGGTGGTAAATACATTTAATTATTAACAATAAAATGATTTTCTTTGGGAAGCATTTCACTGGAAATGGTATAAAAGTTCTACCTTAGTGTCAAAATGCTTGCAATTTATTAGTTTATGCTATTGCTATGTGCAGCAAATCATTGGCAAATGTTTTTCATCTCTTTTTTTTTTTTTTAAGTAATTTGAGGTGAAAAGAGATACTTTGGAATGCTTTGAGAGCAAGGTTAAAACAACCCACTGATCTAACAAGAATCTGCTGTATGTGTCCTTTTAGCATGCGCATAAAAAAGCCGAATGCAAAGTTTTAAAATATGTTTTAAAATGGGAGTGTATTGTTTTAAACAAAAATGATCAATAAAGTGGGTATCAGTGCAAATAATGGTTATGGTTTTCCCTACAGTTAATGTGAAATGATCGATGCCAGTGAAAGAAGTGTGGGAGCGGATGGTGCGTATCTAATGCAGCCCTTATTCTTGGTTTTTCTCCCACAATGAAGTCATGCACAGAGGAGAGAAAGTCGATTGGAAGAACTTCTTACTACACCCTCGAAAAAGTAATTATTTCTTTTCACAGCACGTATTAAATTACAGACTGTTCTACTATAAGTTGCATGATTTATAGAGCATTAAAAGGTGATTTAATAAATGAATGGAGGACGTAACCATATTATCCATATTATCTCCCAAAGAGAAACGCTACACCCCTTAATTTCTCTTGCCAGAGAATCCTGGTGGGAGCATGAAATTGCTCGGAGGCCCTGGGGAATAAAGTGCCCGGCTCTAGAAACCTTTTACCTGACGGAGCTGGGCTATTTTTTCCTTTCTTATTGCTCCCACTTTTCACAAACTGCTTCAGAAGATTTCTTCATTAAAGATTTGAGTCACACCTTGCAGCCGAAGGAAGCTTCACGTGAGAAGGATTCAGTCAGGTGCCAATAGAAGTACTCCTCGACTTACGACCACAACTGAGCCCAAAATTTCTGTCATTAAGTGGGAAATTCATTAAGTGAGTTTTGCCCCCATTTAATGACCTTTCTTGCCACGGTTATTGAGCAAATCATTTCTGTTGATAAGTTAGTAACCCGGTGGTTAAGTGAATCTGGGTTCCTCATTGATTGTACTTGTCAGAAGGTCGCAGAAGGGGGTCACACGACGCCGGGATGCTGCAACTGTCATAAGTCTGAACCCATTGTCAAGCATCTGAATTTTCATCACATGATCATGGGGACCCTACAGAGGTTGTAACTGAAAAACGGTCATAAGTCACTTTTTCTGTGCCGTTGTAATTTTGAACGTTCACTAAATGAGCTGTTGAAAGATGAGGCCTACCTGTATTGAAATGCATTTTACCTTTTGTGATACAGAGAGTCCTTGATTTACAGCCATTTGTTTAAGGGCTCTTCGAAGTTACAAGGGCACTGAAAAAAGTGATGGGCACTTTTCATAGTTAGGTTCGTTTCCCCATGGTCACGTGATCAAAATCCAGATGCTTGGCATCTGGTTCATATTTAGGACCATTGCAACCTTTTTGCAGCCAACTGACAAGCAGAATTCATTTCTCACCTGTGTTGCTCACTTAACAACTGGAGTGATTCTTTTAACAATTGGGGCAAAACTGTCTTGCTTAGCAAACATAATTTTAGGGCCCAATGGTGGTGGTTAAGTTGAGGGCTACCTGTGCAGTTTGATGTGAAGAGAAAAAGAAATCTTGTGGACTGTGGATGTGCTTCTGGGTGTCCCTGTGGAGTTTTTGAGAAGAAGAAGAAGAAGAAGAAGAGTCAAACTTGCTCAAAAGTCACCATGACTGACACTCTTGCCTGCTTGGTAATCCAGCATAGGGATTATTGACAAGGGGTGCCAGTTCTTTTAAATCTCTGTCTTGTCCATGTGAATTTTATAGGGACTTTTATAGGGCTCTCCGGAACTCTTTGCAAAATTCAAAGGCATTTCCAATCAAATAGCAAATTGCTCTTCTGGACTGGGATGATGAATACATTTTGGCATGAATCAATCTCTCTCTCTCTCTCTCTCTCCCTCTCTCCCTCTCTCCCTCCTCTCTCTGCATTTGAAGCCTACTGTGACATAAGTGATGATGAGATTAGTCATTATTGTATTGTATTTATCATCCACAGCCTTTTGGCAAAGGAGACTTTGCTTCTAGTGGACCTGGTTACATGGGGAAGTCCACTATCTTCCAGCCTTATGACATCTCCATGCCCAACAAGACTGCAGAGTGCTTAGAACATGGTGGGATTTAAAAAATTATTACAATTGGGGATGTTGAGAAACTAGTAGTTTCATGTATCCCATTACTATACGCTTTGTTTCAGCTGGGGGTTTGAAAGGTGGCAGATATACTGATATTCTATCTTCTGAAAGACTGAACGATCATCCAATATAAATTTGGGAGTTTAATTCTAAGAAGCATGAAACCTTAGTGTGACTGGTGCTTCTAAGTATGATTTAATAACGAATGCATTGGTCGATAGAGGTGTGTAAAATAAAACGGCATATATCTACATTCTTAAATGATGAACTGAGTTTTGTCCACAAATGAAACTAACTTGCTCTCTAAAAATATTTCTTTAGAATTTATGAAGAACTGGAAAGATTTGTCCCGACCAGAGAGAGAGAAAAAAACTCCAACAAGTTGTAGAGATGTATTCCATCTGGTGTAAGAAAAGGACTCCACTTTCCTGGGTTGGTTGACGAAGGCTTTGCTTAGAAGATCATGCCTGGTATTCCTCACAACCTTTGTATCTAAGGATGCCTTCTTGAGATGGCGGTACCGGAAGGTACAATGTGAATACGTAGGAGAAGGGTCATTGGTAGGAAGAGAAAGGAACTCTATGGGTAACTCTTGTGGGTGGAAGAGTATTGGTCAACCATGGTAAAACTTGCTAATCCACTTTACACAGAGTGGATTCTTGAAGCTATACACAAAGTGAAAAGGCAGAAGCAGAGGCCCTCTGAAGAGAGGATATGCCATGCAGTTTGTGCATCCCACGGCTTAGATAAGAAGACCGTTTCTGAACAGTTGGAGCTGAGT
The DNA here is from genome assembly GCA_017656035.1 of Myanophis thanlyinensis. Classification (NCBI taxonomy): domain Eukaryota; kingdom Metazoa; phylum Chordata; class Lepidosauria; order Squamata; family Homalopsidae; genus Myanophis; species Myanophis thanlyinensis. Next base: position 14,037 of record JAEANM010008886.1, read on the forward strand.
GTCCAAGATGGCTCAGTTCTCAAAGTTACCAACAAAGGCCTTGCATCCTATAAGGATCCAGATAATCCCGGGCGTTTTTCATCTCTTAAACTGGACGACATTCCTAAACCCTCCAAAGGATCTAAGGGAACCTGTAGCGAGCTTAGAAATGTGGATTGGAACAAACTTCTGCGAAGAGCCATCGAAGGGCTTCAGGAACCAAACGGATCTTCCCTCAGAAACATAGAAAAATACCTGAGAAGTCAACATGACCTTGCAGGTATCTTCAACAACCCCATCTTTCAGCGGAGATTACGCCTGGGGGCCAAACGTGCTGTCAATAATGGGAGATTATTGAAAAAAGGACCTCAGTACAGGGTGAACCAAGGTAGCTTGGAAAGCCGAGGGACATATAAATACAGTTCATTTCCAGCCTCTCTCCCGCCCGTCAGCCTTTTGCCTCACGAAAAGGACCAGGTGAGTGTGTCAGGTTGTTTCCAAACAGTTATTAGTGTGCTTTGGGTTGTGGGGATACTTGTTTTGTTTTCTTTTTTCAATACTTAACCACACTGAGAGAATTTTTTTTACATATGATGGTTAACGAGTTTTTCCCCGAAGTATCTGGTGGTTTCAAGATATATTAAAATCTCACTTCCTTGGAGAGTCCTTAAACATATTTTAGTATTTATTCTCCTTTCCCAAAATAAAACATGTGGATTTGAGGACTATCCATCCAACTAATGCAACCAAAAGAGAGTCGCTACTATTTGTGTAAAAAGCATTTGTTAATTATGTGGTACCATTTCTGTCAGATATGGTGGACAGAGATATTGGGGCTCAGATTCAGGCTGGGAAGATTTGTTCTTTTTTTTTTTTTTTAAAGGATATGCATTTTAAATTTGGAAGACTGGTATTAAGAAATCTAAGAACAAATAATAACGTTTTGAAAAGTTGTGACACATATGATCGCTTGGTCTACCTACTCCGGATCGCTCCTTTCTAGTTTCCCTCCGTATGAAACTTGTTTCCAGCTGTGAAATTTAATGGGATTCTGAATCTCTTTATTATCAGTCAAATTTGCTATTTTGGTTGCTGTGGATAAGTATGCGCTGGAGTAAAGACGTGCTTAATGGAAATTATTATTGGACCTCTTCCATGGTCTTTTGTGTTGCTTGCCAGGTGTTACCGTCAGCAGAATGGTGGTTTTCTTATTCCATTTCTTCGCAGGATAGATGACTTTTCTCCATTTGCCTCAAATTGACTGCTCAATTCAGCAGGACTCCCTGACTCATTAATTGAAATCTGTACTTGCCATCTGAATGCCTCCCTATGCAGGGTATTACCATCCATCCAATCCTTCAGCATCCTTACCGGCATTGCATATAATTTCACGACTGAACCCAAAATACAAATACCGTCTTCATCTCCAAATTTGGGATTTCCTGCCACAAATGTGGTCTGTGAGCACCCCATTTAGTTGCTTGCGCCTGTTGTTTGGGTCACAAGGGTTTTAAGTGGTTCAGCAAGGGTGCATTTTGCATACGTAGTTTGACTATTTTTTAATACGCTCCCAAATGCAGATAAGGATGAAAAATGAACCGTTTTCATCCTCAGTCTGTTGTGCCAGCAGGCTTCTGAAAACGGAACAGGGAATGTTAAGGGATATGAGAATATTTTTCACTGAAAAGGAAATGCTTCAATTAATAAAAAGAGAGAGGGAGAAAGTCACACTCCTTGATGCTGACTGCTTGGGAACTTTATTTGAGAGGGAAATGTCATGGCTCCAAACCCATGAAATTCTCTCCCCGAGATCAAACAACCGTACCGCCTCCTTTGATCTTCAGAGCGCCTTCAAAATCTTGGGCCAATTCAGCATTTGGATTTATCGGTTGGCCACGTGAGCCTGTGCGCATCTACTGGCGATGCCTGCAAATGCTAAACTGGGAACGGGGATCGCTTTGCCTGCTGAAGGGCTCCTTATAAGGTCCTGGCCATGCTTCATCAGATGCCTTAATATCACACCTTATTTAAACTATTATCTGAAAACGAGAGCCATCTCAGCTTCTTCCAATAATTTTACTGCACATGTATTACAGGAAAGGAAGGGTTTTGTAGGATTTTCTCTCCCTTGTGTTTATTACACTAGAGACGGTAGTATCTGTTGTAGAAATAAAAGTTAGTTATCATATAGAAATGTTGCAGTAGTGCAGGCAGTCCGCGACTTACGACCGCAGTTGAGCCCAAAATTTAGGTTGCTAAGTGAGAAATTCATTAAGTGGGGATTATTTTTTGCTCCACTTTACGACTTTTCTTGTTTTAAGCGAATTGCTGCAGTGATTAAATTAATGACACAGTGGTTAAGTGAACCTGGTTTCCCCACTGATTTTTTGCTTATCGGAAAAAAAAGGGGATCACATGGCCCTGGGGGACAGTGCAACTGTCATAAATGTGAGACAGTTGTCAAGCATCCGAACCTGTCCCTGACCTGACCCTGACCCTGGGGAATGCCGCCACAGTCATAAGTGTGAAAAACTGTTTTCAGTGCCATTGTAACTTCAAATGGTCACTAAGCAAACTGTTGTACGTCAGGGACTACTTATAATGTATTAAACTTAATTTTATTGTTTATATTGGCATATCAGACATCATATCTTCATGTTTTATCACAACAACAACAACAACAACAA